>CAKKTI010000050.1:0-82300 GCA_920105805.1 Condylostoma magnum
AGCTATATTATTAAAATATGAGCTAATGTAGAGAAAGCACGAGTAATTTTGCATAAAGATAAAAGAATGCAAAATTACCTTCAAGTGCAATTTGATTGATGGTTTTTCCTATTAATTTGTCTTTTTAAAGCAAATCGATTAAAATTTATAAAATGGTATTTTTGTCGAACATAAACTTACAATCTAAAACTGAGTAAGATATTATCAAAGCTTTACAAGTTATTATAATTTTGGCTTGATTATATAGCTCCTTCCCATTAGCCAATTATACAAACATATTTAAGGGGAATTCCACTCACTTCATAAATTAATTATTTTTACTTATATAATTAGATAAGATGCAAGAGTAGTATAAAAGGTAAATAATAGTGAAGAAAAGCTTTAAACTTCAATTAGTTGAAAAGAAATAAAAGTTAGAAATATGCAGAAAATTATAAATAATATTATTCTGGTTGAAATAGTGATTAAGGTACTTACACAATGCAAATTTTTTAGAACTTTTGCTTAATTGGATAGTTTAACTCATAAACATCTAATACAAAATCACTATTAAATTAATTCAAATTTTACTACTAATCCATAGTGATCACTTAAGCTATAAAACGGCTGCTCTTCATTAACTTCAAATTTATCAATATAAGTTTCTTACCAGTTTATCCTGAAGCGTGTTTCTGCAGGTTTTAGAATAAAGACATAATCTAACACTTAATCTGTCTTTAATCTATATTTTTTAGCTTTTCTAGTAACCTCAGCATACCCAGAAGTAGCCTGAAATCTTTAATACTTTAAAGCAAAAACATCTAGTAAGTTATCCCCATTTGACAAGGTTGAAAAACTATAATCATAATCAGTAAACCCATACAACACATGCAAATCAAAAGCATCACTATTTAAATCCCCACAAATTATACACATCTAATCTTTACAGCAAGTTTCATATAATTACCTCAAGCATCTCAAATGATGCCTATTTATAACCTTTTAAGTCAAAATATCCTTGAATTAAGATTTAGAGTAGTCAGAATACCCATTTCATTCTATTTTATCAGACTCATTTAAAACTCTATTAACCTTTACATATATAGCTTGAGTATGAGTAGCTATAAGATTCATCAGTTTTCCATTCACATCAATTAAACAATAAAGTCCACCTTTATCTGCTAAAGCATCAGCATCTACCCCAGTATTAAACGCCTAAAAGAGAGAGTTTCTTATAGGAAAGCGACTTAAAACTAATAGTCCCCCGTCCACAAATCCAGCTTTTCAAAACGGAGGAGGTGGACTTTAAGTATGATACAACAACCCAACAGTTTTCGCCGATTAAATAATCTTATGTTTTCTATCATTCATAAAAGCGAAAGCTTCTTATAAACAGATAATATCATAATTAGGCATAATATGCCTTATAAAGTACTTCATTCTATCCTTCTTGCAATCCCCTCTAAAATTCTGCACACCGGGCGGCCTCAGGAAAATATTAAGAGATAATAGTCTCACCTATGCCATTTTAAAGCAATATTCTTAACTAATCATTACGAAGTGGTACTCTGCTTGTAGTGATTCCATCTAGTTTTATCTCCCATACTTCCACAGCGTCGCCAGTGTAGATATCTCTTTCTGCACATGAGGTCATTACATCCCTTATAAGCTCAACTCCGTCATGAGCATAATACCCGTTTCTCAAGGTAGTCGGGTTCAATTAATTCCTGCCAGTTAACTGATTATCCAACACGGGCATGACCAACTCAATACCAGACCCCTGTGCACCGTAGTTCAACTTATCAAAACTTCCAATAGCATCATACCCGTACACTCCCGGGCCATTTTCCCCAATACCAGCCAGAAGATTGAACGTATAGTAGGGGAAAAACCTCTGGTAGTACAAAGTCACGGACAAAAGTTAAGCCAATGCCTCCAATGACGGTTCTTATCCGTGCTGATTTATATAATGACTAATTCTTGCCTTCAATACCTTATGCAAAGTCTAAGCATCTGTCACCATGCCTGCAGTAGCAATTACACACTTGGAGGTGAGTTAGGTCAATTTTACATGATCACGACTCAGTATGTTATAACCTTGAGAAATTCTAGTATCACAGCCTACCAAAACTTTGTCCTCTGTAGCAACTGCAACTACTGTTCCTCCATTGTTGACGTAAGGGTTGAAACGAGACATTTTTTATAGTTTGGCAGGAATTATTAAATTTTTAACTCTAACAGATTTTTAAACTCTTTTCTGTATTCTGAGCTTAAGCTGGATATTTCGTTGTTCAGGATTTCTTAGATTGCCTTGCTTTTTATCAGTTTTTGGCATTTACCACCCACCTCTATTCAAAATTTTAGATGTTTTAGTATATTGATTCTTCTTTGGAATTTGTCGCTTTGTAAGGCGGTTATTATAGCTTCTTCTATTAGAGCTGATTTAACCTCTGCTATGCAGGCGTGTACTAGTTCTTTGCAGAATTTGGAGCTCAGTTTCATGAGAGATACTAGATTTTGGGATTGGATATAAGATTTGTAGAGATTTATATATTGGAGGAAACCTTTAAAATATACCTGGTTTTTGTCCTTTTAAGCATGTCTTAGAATTTTTATTAGGTTCTGAGTTTATAAAGGCTGTATCTCAGTACAGATTAGCTTCCAGAGTAGTCGTCTTTCGCTTGAGGATAACTAAGGACTTAATTAAAGGACTTGTTCTACTTTTGTACCTAAAACTACTATTTTTTCCTATTGAATTTAATTCAACATAAACTCGAACTTTTAAGGAGTTACAGTTTGCAAGTATAGAACTATTATTTTATCTGTTATCAATTTTTAATGGTTTTCAAATACATATGGGAATACCTCATTAAGGAATTCCAGTTTAAATTCTAATAATGCCTCTTATAGATCATTATAGAGATTATTTTACAAGTTTTCATATAGATAACTGCACTTGCTTTCTTTGCAATAGCAAAGCAGTCTAATTCCTATTAAGCTTTCCTTTTTACACAGTTGTATACAGAGTTAACGATATGCTGAGCTTTGATTAGCCCTATCAAAAATATGGTATATTATATCATCCTATATTCCCAGCTTTAAAGGTTTTACTAGCTAGAATTTTATTGATTTTAAAATAAACTCGCATAAATCATCATTATTTGGGTTACAAAGCTATAAAATTTAATCTAATGTTTAAATCAACGGCTTATTACTAAAAGACTGCGCAAGTTCTTATAAAGAATCAAACAAACTTTACGGAATTGTGATATAAGTTTCCTCATAAAGTTATTTTTTCTCCTTAATTCCATTCTCTTAGCCAAAGAGTTGACTGAATCTGATCTTTAAATTATTATCAATTCTTTCATCCCTTTTAATTTCCTCCAAAGGCATGCAAAAACCCTACTAAACAGCATACCTTAAACAGTTTGAAAAGCTTTTCCTAATATCATCCTGACATGCAGAATCAAAGTCTTCAAAAAAGTAAATAACAAAAGCGATTAATTCCTGAAACAACTCTAAATCTTGACTAAAGCATTAGTTCAACAAAGCAAAAACAGGTAGACTTGTTATGTAATTATCTTATGCAGAGTTATGAAAAAAGCAATCAAAGAAAATAGCTTGTTTTAGTCAGGCTTGGTTATTCTGGATTACACAGTTTTTCAGTAGTCAAATTAAAGCTAATGTTTTTGCATCAATTGCATCGATTTGGTAGTTTAGTATATAGCGGGCTATATCCGGGAAAATATCCTCACTGTATTAATATACTGAAATTTGCATATATCTGAATACATTAGCTCCTTGTTCAATTATATAGCAGATTCTTTACTCCATTTAAGGATCTATTAGCATTGCGTGTAAATGGAGATGTGTAGGAGTGTATAACAAGTATTTATACAGAAGAACATCGTCTTTACTTATTTGTATCAGCTCACTACCGATAATCTATAACTCCTGCACATTGTTAAGCAGGCCTAGAACTCTAATTAAGTCTCTTCCAATTTATAAACAGTACTCTTTCTTACGTTGCCATAGATATAAAATACTGTCTAGGTTGTTTTACTGGTTTACATTATTATCCTACTGTGAAAAAAGCCTTAAAAGCTTATAAAATATAAGAGGGATTATTGATGAGTTTAAATTACATAAAAAGTCCATCTACTATCTCAAATACAGAGAAATATCAGTAGTTCTATACATCTGCGTAAATAAATCATTTATTTAATTGCAGTCCCTCTTCCACAACTAGTCAATGATCATTAATAAGTTCTAAAAATTATTCAACCTTGGCATAATATTACTCAGTATATCACAAACTGCTGTAAAATTTCCTTCAGTCACAATGACTAGCAATTACATCCAATCCTTCCCAACCAAAATCCCGTATATTAAACCCTTCATACACTTTCGCTTATCATTCATTCCTTATAAACTCATGTACTGCTCAACCTCAGACTACCGTGATCCCAATGCATCCTTTACAGCAGAGTAACAAGCTTCTAGGTCAAAAATTTCTGGATCTAAAGTCTCAAACTGTAGCTTGTCTATAAGTACTGTTTCCATTTATAATTTAGACTAAATAATGGATTTTGAGCTATCATCCTTTCACTCGAATCTTGCAATGGCACTTTAAAACTTCCAGTAATGAAATCCTAATGGAAACGCTTAAGACTTAGCTTTAGAAATTTTAAAATTGACTGATGGTTCCTTTCAACTAGGAGAATTTCCAGAATTAGAGGATTAATTAAATTTATTATTTGGATTAGATGAGTCAGATGAAAGGAGAGAAAGTGGCAAATCGTATGATTGAGATGACAGACGAAGTAAGCTTTATATAGACTCAATTGCGGGGGAATCTCTTACAGAGGAAGATCTCTTTTGGAATCCTCCATTATATACCAAAGACCCAGACACAATGGAAAACTTGATGTAGATGTATAGAAACAATATACTGATGAATCACTTACCCCATGAGTAGCTTTAAATTGTAGTGGAGGCTTCACAGTTAGTGGAATTTGCAGAGGGGTAAGTTGTTATTATGCAGAATGACGAAGGAATTGACTGCTATACTGTAGATGAGGGATAGCTAGAGTGCTATATAGAAGGTTTGGGGGTAGTTTGCACTTACTCCAGAGGGATGAGTTTTGGGGAAATTGCTTTGATGTATGGAAATGTAAGAGCAGCGACTATAACTGTAATTTATATATAGGCGATTAGTGATGCAAGACTATGAAAACTAGATAGAATGACTTATAAGAGGATAGTAATGAGTCATACTTTGGCTAAAAGAAATTCTTTTATGGACTTTTTTGGAATGCTTGATTTTTTTAAGGATTTGAATGAGGAGGTAAAGTAAGAATTAGGTAACAGTAGCTCTACTTTAACTTATAAACAAGGGTCTATGATTATTAGAGAGTCAGATCATTTTCCTGACAGGTATATGTTTATTGTAGAAAAAGGAACAGCAGTACTGACAAAATAGCAGGAAGAGCTGCACGAGTACGGCCCTTATAGCTGGTTTGGAGATAGAAGGATGTTTTTTTAAGATACAGATTTAAGCTATGGAGTAAAGGCAAAAACGGATGTTGTTATATATCGAATCTCTGAGCCTTATATAGTTGCATTGCCTATTGTTGATGCGTTAAAAGAGAATGCTACCAATAAATTATTTTAGTTTAAGGTTTTTATACAGAATTTAAAATGGTTAGTACTCTAAGAAAGACTGTGTTAATAATCAACCTTTTATATGTGTTAGTGTATCAAGTATCTATAAACTTTACATATAAACAAATATGGATCCGGATCCATGGGGATAGATTGAATAAGAAGTATAGGCTACCAGTTGGACTCGTTTTGGGTCTAATATAAGTCCTCCTTAAGCTCCTCCTGGATTTGATTAGCAAGTTAACTAAAATTCAGAATTTACCTTTGGACTTCCAAGTTCCCCAGAAGCAAAATTAGATAATTGTCCAATACAACTTTAGTACAAATATGAAAAAGGTGAGGACAAGAATCTAATGCTGAACTATAAAACACAATAATGCTTTAAATAAAACTGTAATAAATAGATCTGCTCAGATTTCCATGATTAAAACGATAGAAGAAGAATACCTATGTTGATAAGCAGCCAAACTTGGAATTATGACTCTGCTATGTGTACTCAATATAAAAACTGTAATAGGAAGGATAACTGCAATAAAGCTCACAATTAGTTAGAGATTAACTTTCATCCTTTAATATTTAGAGTACAAAGATGCACGGGGTGTAATAACTAACAGGATTGTCATAATGCTCATTCAGTGTAGTTAATGAGGTAAGTAGGACTAAAAATTCCAGATTTAGTGATAGATATAAAAACCTATAAAATGAATCCTTGCACCGGATGCACTGATAAAAAATTCTGCTTTAATTATCATTCAATTTTTGATAGAAGAAGAAAAGGTTTGAAATATAAGCCAATTCCCTGCCAGAATGCATTTTCAAGTTAAGATTTAGTATAATTGAAAAAGTGTAGGAAGGGAGATGATTGTCCTCTTGCTCATAATAAATTTGAAATTTGGTATCATTTAGATTTTTTCCATAAGAATTAATGTTAAAGGGAATATTGCATACAGGTCTTTTGTCCTTTTAATCATAACTACTAAGATGAACTTCAAGTAGTTTTACAACCACCGATTGTAGTAGAGGAAAATTTATAAAGTGGATGGGAAGAGCCTAAAAGAAGGAATCGTAGGAGAAGGAAGTAGTCTATTAATTTTAGAAGTTATTAACTAAATTATTTCTTCATTTTAAAGCTATGAGACTTGGATAAAGATTAAATAGCTGGGAAAATTTATCTTGTTTTGTATTATTACACTGATCTTTTAAATCTTTGTATACTACGAGAAGGTAGGTTAGATTAAGCTCTATTTTTAGAAAGTTGCTTATTTTATATGATTTTTAGATCTTTAAAGTTTTATAGCTAAATAATTGGTGAAACTCAGTGAAAAGATTTGTTTTTGTAATGATTCAGCTATGATTAAGCTTTTTGATCCGTAAACTTTTACTGTCTGTTTTTCAATATAGTTCTTAATTTATTAGCTTACATTTTTAGTTTATTCACTACATTTGAATTCTTTACTACTTCTTGTTAAAATTAATTGAAAGGATCTTTGTTGTGTACTTGAACTAAGTTGGATTAAGATTTACTCATGTTTTGTAGAAGTATTTATTTCTTTATACTATTTTAGAAATATCCTTTCAAGTTAATTAAACTTCCTGGGGTTTAATTATTGAATTATATAGTTTTTTAAGTATTCCCTGTCTTATTCAATTTTCTGTGCTATTATTCCGACTGATTTAATTAATCTATAACCTCTTATTAATCATCTTCTCTTTAAATAACTGAATTATGCTCATTAGTCTTTATCTTAGCAGTGTTAATAAAGTTTAATAGGCTTAGTTTCATATATTTTAATAATATAAAATTTAATAAGGAAAAGATAAGTCTGAAATATAGAATAACAATTAAGCTCATATGTAGAAAATAAGTCCTTAGAATAATCAAATGCCATTTGATTTTTATGTATTCAACTCTAGTTTCTTATTTAAAATTATTTCATACATTTTTATGCAAACTTAAATATAGTATAAATCGTGATTAGTTATATAAACATACATAAGGTGGAATTACTTCCTCATTCTAGTTTTTGATAGCTTCAATCATGAAAAGATGAGTCTAACTTTAAAAGTACTTATAACTATATTAGTACATTCACTCATATGCATGAATAAGTCCTTATTAGCTTTTTTATTTTGACATTTGTATAAAGTTGGGAAATCTAATATGTCAAAATAGGGAATAAAAACTTATTAATAACATTGAAATAACACGTTTTAGATTCCTCAATATCTATCAATATATATTTCCCTATGGTAGATCTCTATAGCATTAACTATTTTAGATGATTACCTTATTGAAAATAACATATATTTTCCTGTAATAAGTTATTGTAATTAAACTATACTCTTTAGCTCTCCATGAAAGCTTTTTGGCAATTTGTAGATCTTCTTCTTTACATCAAACTGCTCCCTTCTAATTTAATGACTATATTTGCTTTTCTTTAACAATTTTAGAAATTCTGCTCTGGTTCAAAAGACATTTGAGAAAATAGTTCTTTTGCTCTCATCTTCCTATACTCCTTTAGTTCTCAAATTGAGCCTGTTTTAGGTTGCTCAGGATCACTTATAATGTTGGAAGGGCTTGGAGGTAGGCAAGAGTCTAAAACTCTTTGCAGACGCGGATGCTTCATTACTGGCATTGCAAATGTAGGTTGTACTGATTTTTATAAATTGTTATCCATTATTTAATGGTGAAGCATAAAATAAAGCTAGTAATTAGTACAATTTCTGATTAAAGATGAAATTCATTATTGCTTTAATTTATAGCGAAATTGATTTAATAATAGTGTTTCTAAGTAAATTGGATATATAAATGGTCGATTTTGAAGCAGAGAGACTTTTGACCGGGATTCTAGACTGTAATTTATTATGCATTATTCCATTTTATAATTAGTCTCCTAATCAAACTTTACGTGTCCCTTAATATGTATCCCAAATCAATTTTACCGTGAAAATGTAATAATATACTAATTTTAAATTATGGTTGCTACATCAGCCTAATCACAACCAAAAATTACTACTTAAATTGACTAGCCTAATTATTAATACACTAATGTAAACATGGAGCAAGTTTTCAGAAGACACCTATTATATCAGACCACCGTAGTTGATAATAAACAAATCTAGGGAAGCAAATTGTTACACAAAATGTGGAATTTTAATATTTAATTTAAACTACTGTATTGAAATATGTAAATCAACGAATATAATTCTATTTTTGAGTTAATACTAATTATAGCTAGTTAAAGATTATATATCTGATTATGAATTTCAACTAGATATATTATTCAGATATTGTGGTAGTAGTTGCATTGCCATCTATTTTTTACTAAAAATTGATAAAGAAAGTATTATTACCATTTTAGTATAATATTTTACTAAGAAAATTGAACTTTTAAAATTACTATAAGTTTTCTAAATAATTTGTCGAGTTATAATAGAACCCTAACATGTAATTCACCTTAAATTATGCATTAATACTAATTCTAAACCATTGATAAGATGAATTAATAAATCTAATATAGAAGTATTTGTGAAAATAGCAATTTACATTTATTAGCTAGTTTTCAACTTAGCAATTGTGATTATTAAATTTTAATAAGTAAAACTATAGAAAGCAAGTATCTAATGGGCAATAGTAAACCATTATATTAACGAAACATTGAGAAAAATAATTTATTCGTTTACTAAGCTCTAGCCCTGTAGAATAAAACATATGCAGAATTAGTCCGAATATCTTTAGCCTTGGAAGCGTTACTGTCATTAAACTCAATCCAACAACGTTCAAAGTCATTGTAACAGTAAGCTGTATAATGGCCACCTCCTAGATTACCAAAGTGATTAGAAATAGCATACAGATCATATACAGGAGACTAATCATTCTAGTTTTTAAGATAATTTGATAATTCTAATCCTTCAGTAGGGAAATTAACCAGTGTATTAATTTTTTCCCTGTAAAACCCTCTGGTTTTGAATCTTTTCAGATGAATTACTAAAATCTAAGGAAGTTTATATATATCAAGCTTTTTCATTGCCAAAACATGCTTTTTGCATTTACTACAATACCATTCGTTCCCTTTTTCCAATTTTTCTGCTCTTTAAAACTAATCAAAGCAATCCATTATATCAATTCCATTTCTATCGTTGACTTAAGGCTTAACTTATTAATTTATCAAATCATTACATTAACTTAAATCCATCAGTCTTACTTTGATACTAGAAACCTTATTTCACCTTAACTCAAATGTAATTTTAGCACTTCTTCTACTAAAAATTACTGATATTTATTAAGAGTTAACAGGAACTAAGCAACTGTCAGTATGTCTTTTATTACACAACATACACTAAGCCATCATTCTTTCATTTTTAAGGTAAATTTTATAAGGGAGTTGATTCCTATAGCAATTATAGAACTCTTCGAGATTTTCAAAGTCAGTTTAAGGAAAATCTATAAACCTTTTTATTGAATCGAATATTTTTAAATGCAGATCTTTCAAAGTAGCCCTTTTATCTACTTAAAGCAACCTAGGATAAGTAATATTCTTATTCTTTTACTCCTCCTTAGTCATAATCATTTCAAAAACATTCACATCATCATTATCAATCTCAAATCCAAATATATTAGTCTACTTTATCCTAGTTAGCTCTTAGTCATCATTAAAAACACTTCTAATCTCATTGAATTAAACTCCGACGAATATAATAGTCTCAGGGTCAATTTTAAGCTAATCACCCACATTTTACTTCAAATTCTCGAAATTTGAGTCCTGAGGTAAATTACATGTCAGTTTTACAGGTGTTCTATCGAAATCACTGAAAATAAAGTATAATTACCTAGAAATTATATTGTTATTGATAATAGGTAGTGAAAGTACATTAAAAGGATCAAATGTAACAGATTTGTAATTGCAGGTGGGGCAAGTGAGCTCTGATCTATACTACCCGTGCATTAGATCTGAAATGATACTAGAGTTTCTAGCAATATGCCTATCCCAGCTCTCCTAAGCAATTTCTTCCTCAGATTTATTGCTGGTTTCTAAATCACTGAAATAAGGTTTTTTCTAGACTCTATTCAAGTCCTCGTGCAGTCCGTCTAATACATAGTTCAGTAGCTCTGATGAATCATGTTACTAATATCCCATAAACTGTGGCGCAAAGGCCCCTATAATCTTCTTTAAGTTCCACGGAGCTATTGACTTACTTTTACCATTTCACAGTTTTTCCAATAAATCAGCATAGGCTTTAATCAACCTACCTCCAGTTCCTAAAGGATTCCTTGAGTTTATATCCTTTACGTAATGCTTTTGCAGTATATAATTAGTAAATTCTTATGTATGTGACAAGCATTGCAAGGCTGAATTCATAAAGCATGTATTTCCTAGGTTTTACAGCCCTGTGATTCCGTGTCTTTGTGAATCATTCATCGCATTCCTTTTAGCTTTTATTACTACTATCTCACCACTGTCTTCACTATCAGACTCTAACTAAGCTGACTATCGACAGGGGAAACAGCTGAAAAATCCCTTGCGAAGTGATTTTCTGCATATTTTCTTATGGTTTTGCACATCATCAGCCAGGCATTAAGGCGAGCAGTATCGTTTCTTATTGCAGCTTTTACATGGGTACTGCAAAAGCTCTACTGACCCACACATTTCGCATTTTTGTTGATTCGAATTATCAGTTGGAATTGAACGGGATGGTTGGTCATTTAGTAAGAACTATTAACCGAGTTTTACTTCAATTATTACCAGGTCTTCATCTCCTAGCTCAGCGTCGTCTATTAGAGTTTCTTCTTTCAGTAATTCACTGTTTTCTACATATACGTTTTCTTAGGAGCTCAAAGCTCTTTATATAGCTTTCAGGTCTATGCTCTGTACATTTATTTTTAAGCACCGGGATTATTTGGCTATATTGTAGTACTTGAGGACTCTGTTCTTTAAATTTTCGATTGTTTCCTTGCGGCTCATATTGATAGACTTGACTTCAAATTCACCTCTGCCTGTAAGAACAAATTTTATGGGTTTTAGGTGAATTTCTACTTGATAAATTGAATCATTCACCTCTATTGCCTCTCGCTTTATATCATTCTATACTCCATACCGCTACTCTAGGATCTTAAAAGCTGTTTCTGGAACTACAATAAAATCCGTGTTTTCCGTTAAACCTTGTTTTAATACTTTATTAAAGCCTATTTTATCCTTTTCTATTATGTTTTATTGTGTTAGTTTTTTATCTAATAGACATGTATTATCAATTACTCCAGGATTCTTCCCACTTTGGTCTTCAATTCCTTTAAAATTCAAACTTAAATCCTCATTTCCTTGTTATTCAAGCTTCACATATGCCATTCATCCTAGTAGCCAGAGCTAGTTTATCAAATGCCAACTAGTTTAAGGTCTTACAGTATCAAAACTTCTTAATTACGCAATAAACTCTTCACGCTCATACTCTTTACCAGATTTTCCTTCTTCCTATTATACAAATTTTGCTATTTTGGGATTTTCCTGCATATTTTGTTTTAGTATTTACAGATCCTCATTTGCATTTTATACCCAACCTAGCTTTTTCCTTATAGTATATCTTTATCTTACAAGTAATAAAGTGTCTTTTTCTGCCAGAGCTCCATATCTTCCGTATTATAAGGCCTTCGAAATATTCTGTTCAGTATTTTCTAGATCTTTTTCTCTATGGTAGATCTCTGCCTTCCCAATATAACCTTCGGGCTTGTAAGGATTTTACTGTATGTATTTTTCGCAAATTTACAAAGCTTCTTTATGCTAGCCAGAGTCTATAAATCTTTTAGTTTAAATAATAATCGACGAGGAGTTCATATTTATATTAGTTATTGTACTTGCATAGCAACAAAAGGTATAAGAAATCTTAACATTATAATAACTAGTAGTAATTCCCTCTGAACTGATTTCCCATATACTGTGTTTCATCAGGCAGCGGAAGCAATCCATCAGTTGCTTACCTTCTACTCCTTATATCATACCACTCTTTATTCAGCCTATGCATTATTTTCAGCAAATAAAACAGTAAGTAAGGCTTACTCTTCATAATGGAATAAAACTCTTCTTCATTGCTAAGGGAAAACTGCTGTGTTAGCTTTAGAATGTATAACGCCTCTGGCTGTAGTAGCTACTCGAATATTTCTTTAATACTCTCCTATGGAGCTGCAGCCTTGCCTATTTACTCTATATCATCAGCTACGGCAGACAAAGCTACTCTTAGTGGTCTTCCATTAAAATTAGCATCGTTCATATTTCTAATAGCACTTCTTACATACTCCTTCCCCCTAAACTCACAAAACCCATATCCTTTTGGCTCATTGGAGTTCTTATCCATAATAATCCTAAAGGACACAACAGGCCCAATTTACTCAAAAAATGCTCTTAATTCTTCCTCTTTTGCATCGTATGGAATATTCCCAACAAAAACACTTCTTTCAGCCTTACTGCTCGCCATTTTAAAGTAAAATTAACTACAATACTTCTCTAACATGCACAACTGCTTGAGGATATAACCCTTCATCATCAATAGTAGCCTATGTGTCTTATAAGATTCTTGAGGGAAATCCTGATACTACTTCAAATTGCATGTCCAGGTCTAAAGTTTCCAAGTAATCGTAGATTAACTGAATTTTGTCATTCTTATGGAATCTTCTTTCCTGCTTTTTACCTTCAGGTAGACGGAATACAATTACTCCTATGTCAACCCCTTCTGCAGGCTCTGGGGGTAAATTTTAGATTCTTTGTAGTTTTTGGTATTTTTTAATTTCTTCTTCCTGCTCTTAGATCATTTTAAGCTCCTCTTCTTCTCTTTGCTTTTATAATTGGTAGTTTTAACGCTCCCGCATTTGTTTTTCAGCTTCTAAAAATTCATTGTCCTGCATATCTCTTATAATACGCTCTTCATTGAACTACTACTCTTCTATATTTCCATTTTACCTCCATTCTATCAGATTTCTGTCTAGAAATTCAATAAGCTCTGCTATTTAAGGTGTTCCATGTCTTATTTCCTATACAAGAGGAGTATTAGAATCTTCAGTTCTCAGTACTGCCATGCATGGGAAAATTTCCACATTTAATTACCTTGAGGCTTATATACCATCTTTTGACACATCTTCCACTCCTCATAATATATACTGATCTAGCATTCCTCTTATAATATCACTCGATAAAGTTTCACTGACAAATTATACTGGTACTTAAAAGCTATGTATGTATAGTAAAAGGAGCTTTTTTTACGAATGAGCCTTTTAGATGGCTTATTACAAGGAATCTGTAGTGAAATTTGGGAGGTTAGCTTCTGAATACATTTGTCTCATTTTATTGATAAATTCTTAGGCACTAGGAGAGCCTGTGACTTCTTGTTAGACGTTATTGCCTGCTACTGCATTGAAAAAGCTGTTTGCGATATTGAATAAACTGGACCCCACATTGATTACTTAACTAGCTATGCTTTATGTCCAGCTTGCTTCTTCAAATTAGTCTGCTTGTAAATGCTGTTAAGCTGGTTATTACTCTTATGGTTATTACTCTTCTAACTAATTCATATACTATCTAACAGCATTCTGATTATTACTTACAGTTACATCTCAGTTATTTTGCTATAAGTAATAAGTTGCTATATCTGGATCCCAGTTATCAGTAATAGCTTAAAAATTAACAAGTGCTTCTTCTTATTCAGACATTTATAAAATTATATCAATTGGTAGTTTTTTATGCATAGTCGGTCATATGTAAGCTTGCAAATGGCATAATATAGATTTTATTAAATATACTAATAATAAAACATGCTATACTAAAAGCCCTTATGTTTTATTAGATGAAAAAGTACATAGAATCCTGATTAAACTAAATCTTCAACACACTCTATACACAATCAATCTCCTGTATAAAAGAAACCTAAATCTAAAATGGCTGATCTAATATAAATAACTATGGTTTTGAACTTTCTACGTAGCATAGAAGCCTTGGCAAAAATTCCAGCAAATAGACAAGCAGCAGAGCAATTATCAGACAATCCAAAATTCCAACGATTTGTAGTAAAAATAGTATCAGCTCCCGGAAGATTTGTTGACTGGCTTGCAAAATAGGAAGAACAGGAAGTTTAAAAATTTATCGAAGACTAATCTAATAAAAAAGACAACTTAGACGATTAGCTAGATGATAAAAAATTTTAATTTAAATGGGAAACAGTTGCTGTACTAAAAAAATCAAAAATCCTGCGGTAAAATCTCAATTAAGACAGTAAAACAACTAGCAAAATAAGCCTGTTTAATCAAATCAAGTAGAGTAATAAAGCTACCGAAGATAAACAAAAAATCGTGTAGGAGCTATAGACAACCGCAATAAAACAGTAGATGATATTTCAGAAACTAGATTTACTACTATAAGTAATCAAAAGGTTACGTAAAGGGATGAAAGGCTTATAAAGTCAGCTCTGGCTAAAAATTTTGTATTTTCTCATTTATAGTAAGATAACATGCAGTATCTTATTAAGGAGATGCAACATTTTATAATCGAGCAGGGCTGTGAGCTTTTCTAGTAAAATGATGTGGCAAATTACTTTTTCATATTGATAAATGGAAGCTTAGAGGTCTTGATTGATGGTAAAAGGAAAAACATAATTCACCCTGGGACAGGCTTCGGGGAGTTGGCTTTGATTCATAATACTAGACGCACAGCGACAATAAGAGCTATATAGCGCTGTACTTTATGGGGCTTAGGCAGATAGACCTTTAGAGCAGCAATTGAATCGGCTAATAGGAACAATTATAATGAAAACATGAGCTTTATTGACTCAGTGCCTTTATTGCAAGTACTCACATCATAACAAAAGGATCAGCTGGTAAGCTCGCTTGTTTCTCATAACTATGGCAATGGCTAAATTATTATAAATGAAGGTGATCCTGGGGATTTGTTTTACCTTATATAAGAAGGAATCGTATCTTGTAGTATAAAAGGAGAAGAGCTAAGAACCATGCAAAAGGGAGAATTCTTTGGAGAGTAGGCACTTTTATACAACTCTACTAGAACAGCTACTGTAAAGGCGTCAAGTCCCGTAAAACTGTTATCTATTAGTAGAGACACTCTGACTTAAGTGCTAGGAGATCATTTGCAGTCTGTTTTGTACAGAAACAGCGTTAAAATAGCGTTTGAAAACTCAACTTATCTCAAGAAATTGAATAAACAACAAACTGACGAGCTAATCGGAATAATGTGTGATTAGGTTTAAGGGTTTGAGCATAATTAAACTGTTTTTCAGGCAGGATAGGTGATTAAGGATAATTTATATGTATTGCTGAAAGGAGAAATTGTAGGAAATTCGAGTTTTAAAGTATTTGAATGCCTTTTTGAATAACAATTTATCAAGGATCAGGAATTCAAGCTAGAACATAATTTTGTATCTAAAGGAGACACTGATATAGCCTAGCTCACTAAAAGCTAATTCATATCAACCCTGGGAGGAAGTTATCAAGAAGTTACAGCCAACAACGCAGCTTTAAGAATAGTCAAAGAAGTTCCTTTATTCAAAAACCTTCCTGCTTTAAGTCTGGATTCTCTGATACAACAACTACAGATTATTAGGTACACGGATAATTAAACCATTGTCCAATAAGGATCAACTGGTGACGAGTTCTTTATAGTTAAAAAGGGGACAGTTAATGTGTTTTTGAATAATAACCTTCTACGAGCTATAAATAAGAACGATTATTTCGGAGAAAGAGCCCTGCTTTTTAACGAGTAAAGAACAGCCAGTGTTATTGCCAAAGGAGATGTCTCATGTTGGGTTTTAAAGAAGGAAAACTTTCTAAATTTGGTAGACCAAGACAAGTATAATTTACTCATGAAGCGTATTGGCTTCTAGGATGATAGGGTAAACTTAGATGATTTGGTAATTGTAGATAATCTCGGAAAGGGGCAATTTGGCCATGTTTTCCTAGCAGCCAATAAAAACAAAGATCTATTATATGCACTGAAGACTGTTACTAAATAAAAGGTTGAAATGTATGATATTGCTGAGAATTTATTACTTGAAAGACGAATTATGCTCTAATTAGATCATCCTTTCATAGTAAAACTGGTAAAAACTTTTAAAGATGATCAAAGAGTATATTTTCTCATGGAATATATACAAGGACTGGATTTATTTGAGGTTTTAAGGAAATTAGGCATAGTAAATGAAGAGCATAGCAAGTTCTACGTATCTTGCATTATTTTAATGCTTGAACATCTGCATGAAAGGAACATAGTTTTCAGGGATTTAAAGCCAGAGAATGTAATGGTAGATGAAGATGGCTATTTACGTCTTATTGACTTCGGAGTCTCTAAGATCATAAGTGATAGGACCTATACCACAACTGGAACTCCTCACTACATGGCTCCTGAGATTATATAGAATAAAGGATATACTACCAGCATTGACTACTGGAGCTTAGGAATAATGTTATATGAGTTTATTGCAGGAGATGTGCCATTTGGGGCTAATGATGAAGACCCTATTGATATTTACAAATCTGTGTTATATGGTAAACTAAGTTATCCTGGATATGTTTCTAAAGGTAACAAGGCTATTCCTTTTATTGAATAATTACTTAATAAAAACCCAGCTTTAAGGGGCAATGCTACAACACTTAAAAGACATGAATGGCTAGATGGATTTGATTGAGATGGACTGTTGAGTAAGAGATTAATACCACCGTATAAATAGAGACCTATGAGATTGGATTAGAAAGTAATGGATGCCAAAAGAAGAAATTATAATTTAAGGAACATTATAAGAAATGAAGAAATGGCGGATCCTGTGGAACCGGTAGGAAATGGAAGAAGACAGGTAGATGAAGGTTGGGATAATGAGTTTTAGTTAAAGAATATTTATGCATATGACTCTTAATTTATATAATCTATTAAATTAATCTTCTATAGAATTTTATAGTGTAATCATCTAGATTTATTTGTATTCGGAATAATCTAACCATTGTACAGTAGTTGTTATCTGGTTGTTTTATACATGCTATATCGAATTGGTTAAATTTAGAATGAGGAATTATTTGATATATTTGTGTATCTATAATTTATATTTTATGTAGTATTCGAAGATTAGCTAAAGATTGCACTAGCACATAAGTGTTATTCGATTACTCAACTAAAATACTAAAAAGGTATTCATCGTCATTAGAACATTTCTATAGTTTTAATTCCTTTATGCTAGTTTCTAGTCTAATATGATCTTATGAGCAATCTTTTAAGTAATCTCTTCCTAGTTTAAGTTTTATTAATATATTTTACCAAGCTTATATGATAATGTGCTCAGATTTGCTCGACACTAGAAATGAATTTAATTAAACTGCTGCATTAAATCTTATTCTTTATGGGTTTGTATCTTCAAATGATTGCATAGTTAACAGATGTGGATATAGAAAAAATAATTTCTTTACATTTTTATTGTATGTTGAATCAATTAAGGTTTACATTTAATCATAAATTGCTTTTCACCTTTTATTAAATAAATTATACTTTATAGCAGCGTGTTTAAAAATTCATATAAGTAATGTATCCTTTCCGTACTCCTAAACCCTAAAGACCTTGCGTGCCAACTAAATAGGTATAAGAGGAGTAATTTTAGATAATGATTACCTATACAATTTCCGTTCATTAGAAAGCAATACTAAAATTTTGTCTTTTATAATACATACTTGAACCACTTATATTGGAAACTAATAACTTTATATCAGCATATACGATATACTATCAAATATTTCTAATACTCCAGTATTGTAAAATACATAAATCTAGTCTTTAATATATTGTATGCATAAACAAGCTTTAAACTTAGCTTCTGTTTTTATTTATTCTAACAAAAAGTAATTTAAGTAGGAGTTGCATTTATAAGTAACCATTTTATCCGGATAGTTCAATTAATCCATCATAAGAATTGGCAACTAGAGCTAGTATAATTTCATTTAAATAAAATCAAAAGCGTAAATGTTTTATCTGCATATTAACATAGCTTATTTTTCATAGAATTGAGTTTTAACAATATCTTTAATTTATAAATTGACTATATACGGGGTTAAATGTTTTGCAGCTATTTCTGCTTACTGCCTTTATTCTTCAGATCCTATAATAGCAACTTAACTAACTTCTTTTATGAAATTCATGTCATAATCATATATTACAGATTTTCCATTATACTAAATTATTATCCTTTTCAAATACGTATCAAAATACACATCTTTTGAATTATAATCAATATTCCTTGTTATTGTATTCTCAAAATTTGTTAATAAAATTTCTTTATCTAGCAGAGCAGCAAAGTGTTTAGAATCTGAGCTAAAGCTTACACTGAATATGCTATCTGGCACTATTAATTCTAAGATTCATCTACTGAATTTATATTTATCATCAAGTAAGCAAATTTTAAGCCAATATCCTGATCTTATACAAATTTTAGAGTTATCAGGAGAAATTCGACTTCAATGCGAATCTCCTACTTTTATTTTTTAGAAGTTAAAATCATCTTATTAAATGCATTTATGAGATGGGGAAAGTCAATCTAAGCTTTTTACAATTCTAATTAATTTCTTTCTAACCTTTCTATATTCGTCCTTTAGTTCTTTTACAATCATTAAAATCCTATGAGTATATTTCTCTCTTTCCCCAATCATTAATTCCCTTAGTCATTAACTTTCCATTAAGTCAATATTCTCAAGAAATGAAAACTAAATTTAATCAGGATTCCAATATAAACGGTTTATTTCTTATACAATAGCTACAGCTTTATAATAACTTCTAAAATTCCTATTAAGCTCAAACAGTCTATCCTGAATTAGCGCAGATCTCTTTAAAATTTCTAATTTTGAGACTTTTTATTAATAAGACATTTTAACCTAATAATTATTACGAAAATACAAAGAGCAAGCCCATGAATCTAAATTGTCCTAAACTAAATACTAAGGCAATCCTTCCCAGCGATAATTACTCAAATCTAGTCTACACGCTTTATAATTTTATCCTCCTGCACAATACAAACTCCCTGAATACAAAATGGCCTTATTCCTTAAATCCATGCCTTCATCTATATGCTAAATCAACTAAAACCTACCTGTTTACAGATCTAGCATTTACACTGTATATGAAAAATCATCTGAAAATCCTCCTCCTAGTATAATCACATTGTTGTCATCTGGTGATACACAAGCACTGTTACTTAGAGGACTTTACAACTATAATTATAATAAAACCCACGTATTATCAGTATTATCATATTTTTCTATAGAAGACAATCGCTGATATCCATCAAATCCTCCAAAAATATATATAAAACTCTTGCCTACTGATGTATTAGAAAAGGCACATCTTGCTACATTCATCGGCTGTACAAATCTTCAGGTATTTTCTTTAAGATTGTATTGTTCAACAGAATTTAAGAATTATCTTGTTGTTCCATCATGACCTCCTATTGCATAAACTTGATTTTAGAGAATTACTAGCCCATGGTCCTTACGACATTTATTCATAGGTGAAAGCTCTATTATCGTATCGTTTTTAAATTAGTAAACATTGGATGATAATGCCCCACCTGTAATAATTGAACTACCGTTAGGCAATGTAACAGCTGCTGAAAAAGAATTAAATTTGAAGTTTCCTTGGTAAGTGTTGATCTTTCAAGTATTCTTTTGTATGTTATACTTCATTATTTAATTTTAATTGCCGAAATAACAGATATAAGGTGTTTTGTATTTTAAAGACTTTGATATGCTCCCTATTTGAGTTAGATTACTTAAGAAATCCGCTTTGTTGATATTGATTTAGTAGAATTTCGCTTTACAAAATTAGTTCTTATTGGGTAGTTTGATATCATTTATTTACTATTAGTGGGCTGATATCAAGTTAGTGATGTTATTTATTGCTATGTCTTAATCTGTCATCTACATTACTTGGTTTAATGTGACACTAAGTGTATCTTTAATATCTTAAAGCTGATTCTACTACTATTGTAGTTATTCAATTATTTAACTAATATTTTGCTATTGCTTTTTGGTTTTATCAATGTATTCATTTATTAGCTATTGCTTTCTATTCATTACTTCTTACATAAAATTTTAAAATTTTATTTCTATTGAGCTTATATTTTGCTCGATATCCTTATCAAACTCATTGAATAGATTTAATCCCTTTTAGACTAAATTAGTTAAAAAGGTTTACTATATGTTCAAACAGTCAACCATACTATTAATCTTTTGCTAAGTTCAGATAGTACTTTGCTCCACTCTTACAAATTAATGTCCTGAGTGAGCTTCCATACATTCAGCACATATTCCTTTAATACAATTATTACAAAAATATCTGATTTTTTCCTGATTATGATTCAAGCAGTAATGATGCTTTTATCTATCTTCATGATATTTTCTTGCATAGTCTGCAGCAATATAATTAATAGGTAGATTTTGAATGCTGATTACTTCTGTATTTGCTCGGCAATGGGGGCAAATTATGTTATTTGCCTAAATAATTCTTAATAAGCAACTTTAACAAAAGGTATGACCACAGCTAAGTATTCTTGGTCTTTAATTTTATTCATCATAGACCTAGATACAAGTGGGGCAATCCATGTTTACTAATTTATTTTGAAATTCAGATTCATTTATTAGCTTGATGTATTAGAAAAGACACTCTTATATTAATTATTTCAAGCATTAAGATCTAAATGTAATTTTGCTTCTTATTTGCTCTAATGAAAAGTTCTCGTAGTTGTTTTAAAAAATTGAATAGAGCGGCTAATCTTTAGTGCCTCTTTTATGCAAGTTTCAGTGGTTTTTATCTTAAATGAAATCTTATTAAAAGGATAATAAAAACAGCTAATAAAATCTAATCAATTTTTTGTTATTTATATATGAATTAATGTTTTACTTGGTGTCACAGATCTCGGCCTTTTATCAGCTCGTCTTGCATCCTGAATTCTTTTAAGTAAAAGATAATGCTTTTGCTTTAATAGTTATTATGAGGTCTTTTATAGCTGATCATTTGCAAGGGAAAGTTTGAATTCATATGATTTAACTTAGACTGGATTCTCTACCTCTTTCTCATATATTTTACTTTATTGGAAAATTTATCTATGCATTGGTCTTTAGCCCAATTATGATTTAGGCCTTTAAACTATAATTTTAGACCTTAGTATATTTGCTGATTCAGATTTTAATTGACTACTACCTCTTTATTGTGTTAAGTAATATTTTCCCTGTCTAAACCTTCTAGGATAATCTTATCTTGAGCCTGGCCTTGAGTTGCAATTTCTAGTTCTCTATGTCTAACTTCCAAAGTGAATTTAAGCATAATTTCCTAAACTACTTACAATCTTATTCATTATTTCTCCTTTTACAACTACATCATCAGAATCACTTCCAGATCCAGTATCTAACTCATCTGTTTCCTCTTGCTTAATTTCCCGTATATATCTATTCCACAAGCTGAGTTTTGAATTTTTTATTGTTCTTCTATTTTTCCTAATTTTCTACTTTTATTTTTACAGTTTTAACCGATAGTCTAGTAATTTCACATAACAACAAAGCCCTAAAAGTAAGTTGTAGCTTAATATTCTTAGTAATTACTAATTGAATTAAACAGTGATTCTTTCCTAGTTGATATACCCGAAATGTGAGATCTCTAAAGTATAACTATTAGGAATTTTAAACTACTAATTCATAACCATTCTAGCAGTTCCTCTCTTAGACCTGTCATTTCTAAAACAACATGAAGGGTACCTAAACATTTCAGTAAAATCACTGAGTATTTTAGGAATTAATTTCACTTCTATAAATTATTTCTAATGTAAAGGGTAATGGGCTCCATATATAAACGCTCCTTTTTTCTTAGAATGTCCGTGAATATCAATATAAGAAATAACATTACTAGTTTTTAGTATATTTCTAACTAGTTGTTTAACAGCAGCTACTTCAGGAAACAGCTACTCATCAGTTTCTAAGAACTATCTGTTTAAATCATAGCCTGTCAGAGAGGTTCTGTAATTTCCTATTATGACTCCGTCAGGATTTAGCATTGGAATTATTTTAAAAGTAGCTCTGGACCTAAGCCAAATGGCCTAAGTATCATCACTCAGTAAAAATCTTATAAATTCTTCCATTGCATACGAGCTAAAACTTTCTCCTGGATGCACTCTAGCAGTTATAATCACATGATCTTTTTACTATTATTTGCCTTGGTATAGATTAGTGATTGTAAGTAATGGTAGCTTTATACAGCTTAATGTTGATGTTAAATTCTCTTATTGGAGTATGTGGGAGGAAGTTTCTTTTATTTCTTCGATAAATCTCAGTAGATTTGAGTAGGTATAAGGAAGTGAGTATGCAAAGTAGTATGTATCTCCTATTTAGTCGAAATACATACTAAAACTGAGAGAGTAGAACTGCTTTTGACAGGTATTGAACTAATTAATTTTACTATTAAAGTATTTTACATCACTTTTTATTTCCCGTCATCCCAAATTACTTTTAGAGTTTTATCAGAAATATGGCTTTTAGCCCTATGAAAACAAGTTATCCTTCTTGGTGAAATTGACAATGTTAAACTTTATATTTCTAATCTACTTTATATTATATACTTTAAAATAGAACCATTAGTTATGTCCATTGGAATTTGAATCTACTCTCATATATAAATCATATTCTAAGTCATTAATTTTAACAACTTTATCTAAATTTCCTGATTCAAACATAGAATCGAATAAAATTCCTCCATCTGACTAATTAAAAAGATTTCCTTTAAACGTTCGTGTGTCTTAATATTTTGTTACGTATTTATAAAGGTTCTGATAAGATTAATTAAACTATCGGGAATAAGGAAACTGGTAACCCTTGGATAAGCTTTTATGAAGTTTAACAGAATCATAAGGCCTGAATCCATTATATACAGTAACCTTTTTTCCAGTATCCTCATCTCGTTATATATAATCATCAGCTAGGTCAAAATATAGGGGAATTGGCCCTTTATCAGTCTAAATTTAAGGCCTTCAACCAAAAAGCATATCAGGCTTTATAGAATACGCTTATTCTACAATAGGCAAAGGATTCTAGTATTATTTTTTCCCTTTTTACAAATTTCTTTCTAATCCCTCACAATTCATAATAGAATACAATACTTTTATCATAAAAAATTCTATAAACTAAACTCTAGTAAATTTGTCAGCTATTACCTGTGGATTCTCTTCTGATAGTTTCCTCTGCGCTGCTTCCCTGTGGTCGTAACTACAACCGTGTTCTTCTGGGAGTCGATGTCTAGAGCAAAAGTACTGCATACATTTGCATCTGAAATTCAGAGGTCCTAGTCTCCTATTGCATCCGAAACAACGGGTAGGATCTGGCTCGGGTGCGGATTTGACTTCCTCCTTTTATTCTTCATTTTAGTCCTGTATTGTAGATAGCAACTAGGGTAAGGTTTATTCTGAGCTTTAAACTATTGATTTTTGTTTGTAGCATTGGGAGCAATAGCCCTCCATGCTTCCGTAGAATAGGTGACAACTTAGACACAATTGATCGGCCATTTGTAAGATACTGTTAAAAGGGAACATTTAGGGATTTGTATTAAATTTTAGCATATTTGCTGAATATACGCTTAAATCATATTAGTTGATACTAAATATAAGAAATACAATTATATTACTTTTAAAACAGAACTAAAATGAATAGATTAATTTATTATTAAATTCCAGGAGTTTTAGCTCTTGCAAATGTACGATTTACAGAATTTCTATTGTTTCTACTGAGTCTTCGCCTTATTTTAGGCAATGATATGTTACTAGGGATCTCAAAGCTTTTTGAAAACTCTTCTGAGCCTATAATTACTTTGGCTCTTTATCTTAAAGTAGGGAGGGAAAAAGGATCTTAGTATTCTAGAAACTCTTTATCACAGTATAGCTCGTCTTATTCTATCAAATCTTTTATAGTAATTTAGTTCTATTATACGGACTAACTGTATCTGGCTATTAGCTATTTACTCTATACAACTTATTTCTTTTCTAATCTTTCAACTAATTTCTCCTCTATCATTCCTAAATAAATATTAAGATTATTATAATTCAATTCTTCGTCATTTACAATATAAGACATTCTTTTAGTAATAAGCTGAGTAATTTCATCAATTTTCTTTCTTAACTTTACTACTTATTATTTTATCACATTTTCCTTTCTTTTCTCTTTGTCTAGTTATTCTTAGAGCTTTAAGATAATCCTATTTTTATTTTAGTCTCCTTCAAAAGATTAATTCACAATACCTTTGATAATATTTCTTATATACTTGTTTTTACCTTCAAGTTTTTACACTTTGGATGTAATTAAATTTAGATGTTTCCTAACATTCCTTTGCTAGTCCTCTGATATAATAACTCCAGAAACAATTGAATTCACATCTACTATTCCTGTCGCATTTTGAATATCCTAAAAAGACTCTTTCAACTTATGTATTCTTTTTACATATTTGTCATGCACATTTTTCTTATTTACTAGTTTTTCTTTCCACTTCTGTAATAAAGTATTAGTTATTCTCATTATATCTAAAATTCCATCAGCTCTTGTTTAAGATGGAAGCTGTATTTTATTGGTTTTAGGCTCAAGTTGCTTATCGACACTTAACTGTTCATTTAAGAACGAAATTTAATGATCAAAATTTACCTTAGATTAGACACTTTTACTTCTAAGATTATCAAATTTAGTTCTTATTCGATTTTCATTAAATTTATTAACTTGATAATCATTGAATTCATTGGTAGCTCTTTTCTATCTTATTTACACAGACTCACTGAGTACTTTTATTTACTGTTATAGTTTATACCTATCTTTCCTTTACACTGTAACTTTCTCTTTTAATTGTTAATTTTCCTGAATTGTTCCATTAATTTTTGAGAGCGCCATAGTTAACTGATTTTACAGTACTTTGATCTTATGTTCTAGCTTTGGTCTATTTTTATATTAACTTAATTAATCATTAACCTCTTTTACCTAGTTTTATAAATTTGTTATATAATCATCTAATATAAACGTCTATTTCTGTTCTATTTCCAGTTTATTAAGCATTTTTTCTACTTCTAATTGCAGTACTTATGCTTTATTGTTTTTTAAACTCTTATTTATCATACTCTAACTGTTTTGCATGATTTTTTAAATAAATTATAAAAATGCGTAAATCTGGTAAAAATGGGATAAGAGTAAGCAACCGTAAAAAGGCATATAAAACTAGCAATAACAAAAAACCACATAAATAAGCAAAAAAATTTGTGCATATAGGAAATTTGGCTCCAATTAATCTATTAGAGCAAAGAAACTAATTTTTCTAGTAAAATTGTGAAATAAACCCAATTTTCTAATACTAAGACTAAGTTAGTATAGATTCCTATAGGTCTAGATTTCTACCGGAAACATCTTTATTTAATTAAGCAAGATAAATCCTAGAAAAGTGTTTATCAGAGCACTCTACATTATCCTAATTCTACGAAAAAGACGGTGGAAATTTACTAGATGAGTAATAAACAGTTTAACTATTCGACTTGTATACAGCCTAATTAGGCATATAACACCAAGTTGATATAAAATTCTCCGAAGACACCGTCCCTCCAACTTCCACACTTTATCTTCCTAAGGAAAGGAAATGGTAACTTATAATACAGCTACCATTGATTCACAGACAAAACAGATTCCAAGGAATTCTGCACCATGAGATAGGAACCCATGTCATCAGATCTATTAATGAGTAAAAGCAAGTGTGGTTTAAAAACAGAGATAAGTACTAACTACAGCCTTATATACAAACTGAGGAAGGTATTGCAGCAGTTAATACTTAAATTGAGGCTGCTGCTGATTATGAAAGGAAGCCTTTTTTGACATAAGCTGCACTTCATTATTACTGTAGTGCACTGGCTGATACAATGTCCTTTGTGGAATTGTACCACCATCTAGAAATGTACGTAGATTCTCCCATGAAGAGGTGACAGTAGTGTGTAAGGGTTAAAAGAGGATTGATTGATACTGCGCTGACTGGAGGGTGTTTCAAAGATTAAGTGTATTTATTAGGAGCTTATTAGTTTTTACAAAGGCGACGTGAACTAGATTTTCAGTAATTATATGCAGGAAAGCTTAGTTTTGACGATATGGACCGTGTAGAAATCTAGTAAGTAATGAGAACTGATAATATACTACTTCCATGTTATATGCGAGACAGGGAATCTTATATAGCTTATTTAGATAGAATAGCTGAAACAAACATGCTTTATTAGTAATAAAATGAATAAAAAATCTTTTCCTTAAATCAAAAGAAGTATAAGCAATTAGAGACAGGTAAAAACGAGTCATATTGATGGAATGTTAACCAAGAGTAAAAGAAATTAAGAACTTGAGTAGATGATCAGCATGAAAAGTAAAGAAATTTAAAGATTAGAAGGAGTTAATAAGTAGTTAGTGCTTGGACAACAGAAAAGAGATGAAATAATTGCAGCTGCTTTAGATGAAAATAGAAAACTTAAAGAAAATATAAGATGATATTAACGTTTACTTGCTCAGACCAAGAAGCAGATTAAATAGTAAGATTCACCCTCTCCTAATAAAACCAAAGCAAACAATTTTAAGTAAGAAAGATCGTAGTATAAACAAGAAAGGAAGACTGATAAAATCAACACTTATAATGTTCTACAATCCTCAGTTTTTACAAATTAATTAAACAGTTAAGATTAAGCTAAGGACAGTGTGATTGATGATTTATTGTAAAATCCGGATTATTTTGTAGATAAATTATAAAGTTATGATGAGTAAGAATTGAATGGCATATTAACCTATTTAAAAAACTTAAAAATCAATTACAAAAACATACTAAATTTGAGTATAAGATTAAAAAAACTGATATCAACCTTTCACCGAATTTCTGTATCCCTTGTACTAAACGAAGCAATTGAAAGACTAGTCTCTGAAACATGCGAAACTTTAATCTGTGATAGATCTTCTGTTTTCTTACTAGATGAGTTAAATGGAGAATTATGGACTAAGGCTGCTAAAGGAACAGCTAGGTCAATAAGAATTCCAATGGACAAAGGGATAGTTGGGTATGTAGCCACAACAGGCAACCCAGTTATAATAGAGGATGCTTATAAGGATAGCAGATTCAACAAGGCAGTTGATATTCAAACAAATTACAGGACAAAAACAATTCTAGCAATTCCAATAAAAGACCCAAATGGAAACTTAATAGGAGTAATGCAAGCAATAAACAAGCTAAACAGTATTTTTACTCCAGATGATTTAATACTTTTTGAGCTTTTATCCTCACATGCAGGAATACTTCTAAGAAATTCGATGTAAAATGAAACCTCAATGCTCATCCAACACAAATTGCGGTATACTCTTGATAGTGTACTTATTATAAATAGTATAACAGTACTGGAAGAACTGGTAACTGTGTCATAGAATAAAGCAAAGGAAATAATGTCTACTGATATGGCATTGATTTATCTGAAATAAGGTGAAAGAATCGTTAGATTCTCTGATTAGGGAAGGGAGGAATTTAATGTGTAATCAGGGTTAGTTGGGACTTGTTTCTAGGAAGGAAATGTGCTCAATGTTCCAGATGCTTACAATGATCCTAGGTTTAATGGGAAGGTTGATATTGATACTTCAATGCCTGTTCTATGTATTCCTATCAAAGACAATGAAGATAATACAGTTGCTGTCATTTAGGTTGTTAATGATAAAGGAGTTTTCGGAAGAGCTGCAACTAATAAAGCAAAGCTTAATTAAGTTGATACTGAAGTTCTAAGGTATTTTGAGAATACATTACAGCATGCTTTGCTCAGGATTAGTAATAGGTAAAATAATATACAATTTTGAGGTATGTTGCTATATTGTTTATAAAATATGATATGCATAGATAAAGAGGATTACACTGCTAGCAAATAAGACAACATAATAAACCAATATTTAATTACTACTCTAATCTCCTAGAATCTTCTTTAGCCAATTCAAACTTATTCAAAAGTGTTTAAATTTAGCTAGCTCCCTTAGTCAAAGTAGAAAAATAAACAGTTATCATTTCCTCCACAATATGCTCATTTAGCTCAGAATTCAATCCGTAAGGCTGTCTAGCAGGTATTTTATTGCATAAACCTTATATTTTCCTTAATACCGAATGATTATGCTGTGGGTTTTCCTTTAAATACTGTATAATTAGCCTCAATCTTTTCTAAAACAGCGACAAAGCGCTTCTATAGTTCATCAATTGCAACGAGTACTAAGACTCCCTGCTATCCTCACTAGTAGACTTAGACACGTAATCAACAGCAATTCTCTCGGAGTCAGTTGTTTCTATACTAAACTGCAGTTCTCTGAACTGCATAGCCCCAGTTTCCATGTTCTGTTAAATATCATAAATCTGCACAGGTATTTACTCTTAGTTTCCTTAGCTCAGTAATGTAGGATCCGCCCTTAGATAAACAGCGTTTTCATTGTATCTGAGGAAATTTTAGTGAAAATTTAAAGGATTTTCAGTAGCAGCTCCAGTACTATACCACCCAATTATCTCGTAATCAGGGAAAATTTAACTAAACAGCTCTAACCTACTAGAAATCATATCATGGTCTACTTAATCAGACTAGTACAGAATCTCGAATGAGTTATGCATTTAAACTACAACTCCCTCCTGCAATCCTAGTAAAATTCCAACAACTGGTCCGTTATTCTGGTTGACTATAGAACGAGAGTAGTGCTCTGATATATTCATCAGTACTAGAGGGTGAAGATGAGCTTAAAGTGCCATTTTTTAATCAAACTAAGTAAAGATCTGGGTTCTTGCCTCTAGTTTCCTTTACCTGCATTGCCACGCATCCTCCTAGAATACAGATGCATCCGAAGAATAAGGAGGGTCCTAGAAGTCCGTTGCTGTTTTGTATTAGGGAGGATGAAACTATAGGGGCTATTGCTGACCCAAGCCGATTTACACCACTACACATCCCTACACCTGCAGTTCTTATATCAGCCGGGAAACTCTCAGGTGTCATTGCGTATTATACAGAGTACACCATCAGGAGAAAGAAAAAGAAGAAAATTGAGCTTATAAGCTAAGCAAATGTGTTAGGAAGTAATAAGCCGAAGATAGAGACTCCTACCAGAATCATTCCTATGGCTTATGTTCATTTTCTGCCTATTTTTGTGTCTACTAGGTAATAGCCTAGTATTAAGCCGGGAACTCCTATGAATTGTTGAACTGATAGTGTAGCGTAAAGGGATAAACTGTCGGAATTAGATACAATACCTGCTGCTTGTAGTAGCTCTGGCATAAACATGCCTATACCTGTTGTGACAAAAGATGTAGTGAATCAGACAAACATTAAGCATAGGGTGTTTTTTCGTAGATGTATACTGAAAATTCTTTGTAATGAGTATCTAAGGGAAAAGTCTTGTTGGACTGGGGACTCGATTTATAAAGGCTAGTCAGACATTGACTAATTGAAGTCTTTGTTGTTTAGATTTGAATACACGTTTATTGTGTTTAATGCTTTGTCGTATTTACCTTTGGCGAGAAAGTAAAAGGGGGATTCTATACAGCTAAATCTAAAAGCGCATGTCACAAAGCTTATAACTGCAATACATCCCATAATATATCTTCAAACATGCTAAGCACCACATGCTGTAAAAATCAAAGCCAATACACCAGCAAGTGAAGTCATTAAAATACAGGAAATCGATATAGCAACTAGAGTTTAACGTTTACTAGGTGGACAAAATTCCATGTAAACTGTTCCGTCATTAGCCAGACTCCCTCCTATTCCTAATCCAATAAAAAATGCAATAATCACAATCATAGTAAAATTTACAGAGAAAACCTATACTAATGTAAAAATTCCTACAAATAGTAAAATCTTTTTAAAAGTAAACATTCTACCATAGGCATCACTTAGATATCCCCACATATATGATCCAATAAATAAGCCTAATTATTAAACTATGGCAATTAAGCTTGCGAGTTCTAATGAGATATTTTCACTTTGGCTAACATCATTAATTATAATAGAAAGCGTAAATATTAGCATCATATCTATTCCTCAGCCAATTCCACAAAGAATAAAAAGCTTTTTATTATAAGTTCCAAACCCAATTTCTTCCAGGTTTTAAAATATTTGTTAGGATTAATTCATTTATAATCTAACTTGTAATTAATAAGATACTAAATTCTAATATTTGTCTCAACTAGTTATTATGGTATATGTTCTAAAATATAATCATAGTAGTTGAATAGGCTTTTATTAATAAATTGTAGGGAAAATTTAAACTATTTGGCGAAATAAAAAATGGGTTGCAGCTAGCCAACTAGTGAATTATAAAATCTTTCAAATATAGAGACTAAACTGTTTAATTAAGAGAAGAAACTTCTTTTACACAATTTAACTATAAAAAGCGCTGTTAAGGTATTCAAAGAGAAAAGCCACAGAAACAAAATATCTAATCTACAAATCAAGCATGCTTATAAGGCCTGCAATTTAGCAAATAAAAACTTAGATAACAATAAAAGCCCCGTTTTGTTGTTCTACTAAACCTTAGAGAATAATAGTAGAATAGAGCTTGACACTATCATACATTGTATAATTTTGAAATCGACTGGATAAATTGAAGAAAAGGCTGCATAACTTTTTAAGATAGGCAAATAAGACTTGCTTTCAAAAGAAAAGTTTATTCAGCTAGTTATAGAATTAGGTGAAATCTCTGCTTTTATGATTTGAATTTCAGAGGGAAAAATAGAGTAGTATTAACTGGATTTATACTATAATAAAATCCGTTCGGGAATTAATAGATACGCAAAGTACATTATTACATTACTTAACTTTAATAATGAAGCCATTGCACGTCAAAACTTTGTTCAAGCCTTTTAATTTAATGCAGAATTAAGACGAATGCTCTATTCCAGCTCATTAAGAAGTGATATAATAAAGTTTTCAAGTTATTAGATTTAGTAAATGTATTCAAAGCTTAATGATTATCGATAAAATATGTACCATTTTTCTATAGATGAATATTGCTTATAACGAGCTCTTCTACAATAAGTGTTACATATACATATATTTTAATCCAGTGAGATTTTATATCATAAGCTTTCCACTTCCTATATAAAAGCATTATTCAATAGAATCAAATTACTACCTATACCTTTCACTTAATTCCGTCAAGAGTATTACAAAATGTGCCAAATGGACCTTGTCTTCTAAAATGAGTTATATGTTGTGATTTAGTCAGTGGTTACAGGCATAAAAAGCAGAAATGAAATCTTCCTCCACACTTCCTACTAGGGCAAGTTACAAAATTGCATCCTTCTTATTTAAATACTCCTTCCCCACAGTTAGGACATTATTTTATTTCCTCACCTAGTAAAAGGCTAATTTAATGGCAGTCTCCGTTATGATCTTGTCCACAATTCAAGCATAAATTGGAGTTGCAATTAGAGCAATTATCCATACGTTTGATCTTCTCAACCAATAGTTTAACTGAGCAGTTCCAGCAAGTAATAATATGATCGTTTCCTTAAGGGGCAATATGGTTCAAAGCTTCGTCTAGATATCTATGGTATATATCTGACTTTACTAAGAATTAAATATCTGAAGCATTGTAACCTTAATCACACAGAGGGCATTTTAACTAGAAAGCTTTTACTTGTCCTTCTTGTATCTTGGTTGTTAAGTAATGGGATAAGCAGTTCTTGCAAAATATATGTTCACAGTCTAAGCTATGAGTTTCAGATTGTTTATAGTATTACCAGTCTATTTAACACATTTTATCTTTTCTTTCATCGCTTGATGATCGTTTCTGTGGGCTTTTTAGTTTAGGTTAAGGGGAATTAGTTGAATTTAAGGTGTGGATACAATCTAAGCATTGCTCAGCATTAGACTTAACTACATTTATTTGGCATCTTCTGCATATGAAGTGCTGAGAACATAGTTGTGTTAGATTGCGTACATTTCCACAGTATTTGCATTCCTTAATTAGATTGTTTTAAGGTGGTAACTGATTAGGTAGATTCGATTGTTTATTCGGTGATTTAGGTTTATTGTATGAATCAGGAGTACCATAATATGTTCTCTTTTAAGGACTCAATGCAACTTGTCTGCCTCTATCTTAGTTATTTTATTCGGTTGGAACTTAATTACCTATACTTTAACGTTATTGCCCCATTTGATATCTACTTCCCTCGCTTGATGATCGTTTATGTGGGCTTTTTAGTTTAGGTTAAGGGGAATCAGTTGAATTTAAGGTGTGGATACAATCTAAGCATTGCTCAGCATTAGACTTAACTACATTTATTTAGCATATTCTGCATATGAAGTGCTGAGAACATAGTTGTTTTAGATTTTGTCTATTATCACAGTATTTGCATTCCTTGATTATATCGTTTAAAGGTGGTAACTGATTAGGTAGATTCGATTGTTTATTCGGTGATTTAGGTTTATTGTATGAATCAGGAGAACCATAATATGTTCTCTTTTAAGGACTCAATGCAACTTGTCTGCCTCTATCTTAGTTATTTTATTCGGTTGGAACTTAATTGCCTATACTTTAACGTTATCCCGAATATTATGGATGAATTCCTTTCCAGTTTTAACTATTTTATTTATCTTAGTGGGATGACCCTTGCAAACTAATCTAATTATTCAAAACTTAATTATGCTATTAGGCAGTTTGTAACTTTCAATATAAAATTATAAGAGCAATAAGTAAACCTAAGACTATGGTTATGATAATGTTCTTTATATTCTAATTAGATTGCTCTTCATCCTGTATATTATCCATTTTAAATTGAAATATAGATTATAATCCTTTATAAACATAGCATTTAACTATTAGACTTATAAACTATAAGTAATAGAACTGCTAAAACTACATACTAATTTAATTATCAAGTACTAAACAATGATTTGTAGAACCTATACTCTTCAATACTCTCTCTAATATCATCTAAAGCTCTATGATTGCATTACTTAGCCGGAGGATTTACATTATTTCAATTAGTTATTAAGTGTTTAATACTACTAACATCAAATATCCTATGCCTTTAAACATAACCTTCCTCAAATAGCCTAGGCATCTCTTTCAATAGAAACAGTCTATCAGTACCAATGGAATTTCCACATAAAATCGCATTTCTACACTATAATTAACTTAAACAAGAAATAACTTAAGTCTCTACTTCTTAAATAGTAAAAGCAGACTATAAAACTTGTTATGTTAATCCAGAAGATGCATGCATATTCTTAACAAAATCACACATTTTGTTTAGTTCTTTTTATGTAGCTTAAATAACATATTAAATGCTTTCTCCTATCTGGTTTTAGTTGCTATCAGTAACAATCATTGCAAACTCAATAATTCTGTTATTGTGGTGATCTAGTCCTGTCATTTCTAAGTCAATTCAAAGCTACATTTTATTATAAACTATCTAGTTTGTGTCTTAGTTGATTTAGATAAGATCTTCTGCTCCGAATGGATAATGATCTAGCTTTTCGTTGCTTTTGCTTAATTTAGTGCAATTCTTCGTTTTGTAACTTCTTTAAAGCTTCAATGCTATCTTGTCTACTATGTCTTAATTATGATTGATACTATCTATCGCTTTTCCTTTTATCTTGTTTAAGCTACTATTAAAGATTATATGCTTTCTGATATCTGTTGTAATCATCAATATTTCGTTACTTTTCTTGATTTTACTGCTCTAATTTGATTCGTCTGTTCTCTTAGATTTCTTAGTTTTTGTAGTTATTATTATATTCAGCCTCTTATAATTTCTTTTATTGCAGGCTTTTCTAGTACTTGTATTTCAATTGATTACAAAACCTCCTTTCTTATATAAACTCTTTTTATTGCTCCTGATACTATTATTATTTTAACAATCTAGTTTTATCTCATTACTCCTTGTTTATCAAAGCTTCCTTTTACCTTAACTTTTGTTCTAAATTTGAGGTTTCAACTTATATTTTCTTAGCCTTGCATTTCCCTTTTATAACTTTCCTACTTTGAATTGAAACACATGTACTAATCTTGGAACTATTAAAAGGTTTTTAACTGCTATGAAAATCATTGAAGGATGATTAAGTTCCTATATCCAAAGTCATTGAATTGTTCTCTTTCTCTTACTATTACTGATTTTATAACAATTAGTTAGACCCATCAAGAAATTCGTTAAACTTGTGATTAATTTCAAATGAAATTTTAGACAAACTGGCAGTATTTCCTATTGTTTCACCTATAGAAACATTTTTATTTCTGTGACGAGACTTAAAAGTAAAGACAGACTTAAAACTACTTTTCTATGACATTTTTATATTAACTAATCATTCTAGCAGAAGTGTGCTTATTTGATAGGCAAATAATTCAACATTTTGTGGCATTCCAGAGCTATCAATCTGAATACTGCTTTCAATATACTTAAACTCCCACTCTTTATCCCAAGTAAATGAAAACATGTCAACTTACTCTTCCTCTACAATTTGAAAGTTTGCAGGTGCTAAATCAAATACTTAATTTTCCTTTTAGAACTTCTTTATCCTTGCATCTTCTGAAATTCCTGTTAATTCGTATCTGACATCATAATCCTTATCCTCACTTAAGATTTTATACAAGTCTTATCAATAGCCACTCTCCGGGTAGTAAAGTTTGCCTCTTTTAACAGCTCTAGCTGCTACCATTTTCACATTTACAACCTCATCTTAGCATAGCTTTTCAAATTATTCCTGTAAATGCTCTTGAAAGTATTCTTCATATGGCACTAACTCATTACAAATTATCCCAAAAGTACTTCTGAATGTGTAATTTTAGTTATTTGAGAATCTGCCCAGCATACTTTATACTAATTCACTGTTATATGGTAGGACCTTTAAAATCAACCCGGAGATTCCTACTGCAGCTTGTTATCTAACCTAAGCAAATCTGTCCTCGCATAAAGCTACAGAAACAGGCCAAAGTTAGTCAATTAAGTTTTAGTTGTTAAGCAAGTCTGCAAGACTTGCAATTTGTTTTGCTAATGCTTCCCTGATTCTTCAATTATTCACTTCTTGCTAAGCTTATTGAATTATTGGAAAAATGAATTAAAGTTCCTCTTGCTGTAAATTCTTACAAAATTTAGATAACGTTGAAAAAGCTTTAAGTCTTATCATTAAAGAGTCCTGTAGAAAGTTGTTATAAAGTGGTAAAAGGTCCTTTTTAGCGTCTTATTGGCTTATAATTCCAGCAATTTCATGTAAACTTGAAGCCATGCATAACCTAACCTTTTAGTATTGACTTTGACACAGTACTCTATGGGAAATTGAGATCAACTACCACCTTGATGGGCCTATAGTCAAAGCTAATCCTGGGAAAGTGTAAGCTAATTGGTTCAAAACGTTTTCATTATCAGTTCCTCCTTAGACTGTCTGGTTTATTATAGTTAAAATCTCATTATTAACTGTTTTGGTATGTATTATATACTCTCCTAACTTTTGAAACATGGAATTCTTTACAAATCTTGACTTATCTTTACAGAGATCAATTAAAATTTAGTTGATTTCTTCCACACTTTAATTAGGAAAGTTTAGCACATATTACACAAAATGCTCAGCTGCAGATTTTCTTATCTATCATTACTTATCTTTGCAAAATCCTATGAATAGTTTTTAGAATTTCTACTCGAAAACATTTGGTGATATCATATCACTTAGTTGGGCAATTGCACCAATTACTGCCTTTTTTATCTTGATTGATTTAACATCCAAGAGAGAAAGAAGCTCAGCACATATGAACCCCTCGCATACTTATTTCTCCAATTCCCTGCAAAGTTTACCCAGTAGTTAAGCTCCAAGTACTTTAAAATTCTCTAATTCTTCGTCATGTATCAGTTTTAGTATAAAAGTAAGAATAAAATTGCTTCTATCCTGCTTTTTGTAGTAATTTAAGCATTCTATGAGAGAATGACATGATATTTAATTCACTTCTTCATCTTATTCAGAAAGTAAAGTTTCAAATATACTAGCAACGTGATCTACTAAAAAGTTGTAGTATCCAAGACTCTCGATAAAGTATTTGCAGAGTTTCGGCATTTCTAAGGCTAATTATCTTCTTATTTAAGAATCGTCAATGGCCTGCATAAAATTTACTAATTGGTGTAACAGAGGAGGTATAGTGTATACTGATAAATGGCCCAGTTCTACCGCAGTTTCATATATTTGCTATGCAAAAAGTAATCTATCATCAGTCTTAGTACTTTGCCCGTATGTTTTTATTTTATAGTTTGCAAATTCTTACATTTAGAGTGAGTTGTTGGCTTAGGTACTAAATATTCCAGGACCGTTTATATCGTATTCATTTAAATAAGACTTGTTAGATGATGGGACAATTCTAGACATAAAGCTCATTATAAAATACAAAAATGTTTATTTAATTTTGCTGATTTTACGACTAGAATTTGGGTATTTTCTGTATATATGAAGACATATAATACCAGTAAAATTTGCAACTATAAAAACTATCCAAATACACTACTCACTGTATCTACCAAAACTTTAAATCCCACAAATCTCCTAATTACCCTTAAACCTCCATATATACCAAACAAACTCCCATAAATCCCAGCCTACATTATTCTTATCTGACAATCTTAATAATAAATATGCAAATTATCATTAAAACTCTTACAGGCAAGAAACAACCAATGAACTTTGACTTAGACAACACAGTGATGTAGGTAAAGCAAGCATTACAAGAAAAGGAAGGAATCAGCGTCGAACAGATAAGACTCATATACAGTGGAAAGCAACTCGCAGACGAGAAAACCCTTTAAGAATACGATTTAAGGGCTGGAAACGTTATCCACATGGTCCTCCAATTACGCTAGTTAGTTTATTAATTTAACAGGTTTTTTAACAAATGTAATAACTGAAAGCTAAATTAACTAAAGCAGGACTCATCCAGCCCAATAGCTGTGCACAGGCAAATCCCCAGTAAACGTTAAGTTTCATGAACCAGATGCTGGATTTACAAGGTAAAAATCTTCATGAACAGATGATCATGTATGCAGTAATTTACAATTAGATAAAAAAGTACAAGAGTAAGGAAAAGGCTGGATTGCAGTGCTGGCAAGTTGTATTATATATTCAATCTTAGGGCAATTAGGAGAATGAGTTTGGAATTTTTTTCAAGCTGTTGAACGGTAACTACGATTAGAAAACATGTGAAGTGTATAGGGATTTAAGGCACAAAATGATTACTTAGTATGATACTATTGATGAGCAGTTGACTTAGAGTTTAGATTAGATCGAGTTGAGAGTTGGGTAATGAATCAATTTCACCTTGTAAAATATACCAAAGAACTAGGTTTTTAAAGATCTGTAAAGCTAAACTATTAAACAACTTTACAAATTCAGCCAAAAGGACAAAGTCTTAACTGGATCCTAATTCTTGATACTAGTGCTGGATGGTTTTTAACAATAGTCTAAAAGAAAGGTAGAGGAGGTCACTGTACTTAACAACGCTTTGAAGAGAAGAAGGGAGAGATAGATTAATAAGAGAGCTGATGCTGATCAAAGATATAAGGATTTTGATATCATGAACTATGGAAAACACCAAAACTCCATACAGCCTATAAGATAGGCAAACAATACAGCTGTATAAGAAAAACCAGACACATCGCAGGTATAAGTCTATGAAGATTAGATTCAAAGCTATAAGAAGTAAGTAAATAACTTACAGAGCTAGTTAAAAGAGGAAGAAGAGGAATCAAGTAGATTGAGAGATGCTTTAGAGGAAACTATTGAGCTATGTGACGCTGTGTCTTATCAGCATGATTTATTATTAATCTAAAACTCAAAAAATAAGAATTTAATAGCTAGTTTAGCTGATAAACTGCTGGAAATTGACGAATCTTTACTCAAAGAGTTTGATTTTGGTGATATTATAAACGATCCTTGCTAAGATTTCGAAGCTACTGGAATATTGCATAATAGAGAAAATATAGAAGCTGAGGAGCAATGGAAGCAGTAGAATGATGATATGATTGATTTACCTTTGTAGATCTAAATGGATGATTTAGTAGAAAAGCCTGAATCTGCTTCTACTCCAAAATTCAAGAATAAGGAGAATAGTTATTAAACAGTTTAACTCGCATCTAGTCCTAGTATTATAGAACTGGAAGAAGGAGATAGTGTTCAAGTTATTTCTTAAGTAGATAATTGAGTAAATTCAGGAAATTGGTTTGTTTGTTTTAAAACCGTTTGTATTGATAAATTATGTAGGAAGTTAGTACAATATCTACTCATTTTTACTGTAATATTTAAATAAAGATTTAACACAAATTTCAGTATAAATTCCTATAACACAAAAACCGAGTTTATTAAATCTTTAAAACTACTTAATAAAATCTAAATGTTTGTTTAAACTTGGCTGAAATTCTCGATCTTGTTCAAAAATAGATGGAGGAGGCAACACTTTAACTACTTTTTCTTTCCCGAAACTTTACCTTTAATACTTAGTTGATTACAAAATTTCCTATAATTATAAATCTCTTCTTTATTGCAATGCTTATTAATCCTAGTTCTCTCTATTATCATTCAGTATAATAACTCTCTGCTTATTATCATCCATCATAATCCTAAGCTCATTTAAAGCTCCTTCTCCAACTTCTAATCCAATAGAGAAAATTCCATCGTTATCTATTAAATCTATATCAACTTATCTTACTTTCAGAGTGTTGGCATTAAGTACATATAGAGAAACCTAAGGATTTTTTCTGATTTCTGCATGAAACTAGTCAATATTCAAAAATGTGATGTCATTTGACCCTAATATAAACTCTCCTTAGTAAATCAATCCTAAAACTATTGAATCTTAAGGTATATTAGTGACCTTTACTCCAAATTAATGCTGTATTTCCTCTCATCTTAGAACAGCCCCTAATACTCCGCTTCCTCCCCAATCTTCCTTCAAATTAACAGTAATTTCCCTATATTACATCTAAGCTATATTATAAACCTTTAGAATTACATTACATCCTACACTACCATTGATTATTTTTATCAAGTAGTCCAAATTATCAAGCTTTATCCCATTAATTTCTACTATAAAGTCTACATAAGGCTAAAGATCAGAATGGGAAGCAGGGGAGTTGTCCTATATTTAAACAATTCTACATGCACTTTTAGTCTAAGATGATCCCATCAAATATGAAAAATAAACAATTGTATTTAAGAATCCTACTAAAAAACAGATACTATAAACTAAATACTTTCCAGAAGATAATTGACTTTTTCATCTAAAATTTCCAAGTAGAACTCTTTCATTGAAGAAGGCAACTGTTGGTTATCAGCTCCTTAGTTTGTGGTCATTTCTGGCACAATTGTAAAAAGTTTGTCTTAGCCAGACCTTAAAACAAACTTACTTCCAACCTTACTTACATTCAAATTACTGTCATATCCATCACTTATGTTTATAAACAAAAATATACCTAAGCAAGGAAATCTATCAACTAGCATCCTTATACCAGTTTGAAACATTTTTACAATCCAATAGTACAAGAAGTAAGCATTAGATATCAAGATGATTGCAAAAAGGGCTAGTTTACTTATCTAATCCAGATCTTAAGTTAGAAAGTATAATCCACAGTAAATTGTGCATGCAGAGACAGATATTGACCTAATTTCCATCTCATTTAACTCCTTTAAGCTATAAGGTTAGTTTTTATTTTAAATATGCAAGCAGACAATCAAAATAAGCATCACTGTTAGGGCTTGTATGGGGATTGAAATCGGAGCCATGAAAACAGAGCAGCATGTAATGAATATTTTCCTATACAGTATAATAAACTCCCAGTAATAGTGCTTTCTATTATACCCATTGAAAAGAAATCCAAATTTTATCCTTGTACTTAGTTAGTCTAACTCCCTAGCTTATTTTCTAAGTAGAAATAAGCAAACGGAAGGAATACCTATGCCCCATATAATAATTCCAGGAAGTGCGAATGATAAAGCAAAAAACAGATGCTCTTTATCCCAGCATTGTATATCTAAATCTTTAGTCATTCAAAATTCACCCTCGTCCAACTCCTCGCAGCTGAAAATTGCAAAAGTATATACTAGAATTTGTGGATGCAGTAAAAATAGTAGTATGACTATAGTAGCAATCACTTTATCATAAAATAGCTCGATCTTTTGCTTCATAGCAAGGATTATTAGCCATGATGCAAATAAGCCTAATATTATGATAAAAGGAAAACTTACTATCATTATTAATTTGACATATACAACATCATACTCAAAATCTGCTAAAAAGCAATCAACTGAAAATAATTAATCAGTAACCGAGTTAGTGTCCTCATGCACTGAAAACAGGTCAATTACAAGCTAAGGCCACTCCAAATCAAAGCTAGCTGTTAATACTATCAGCTAAATATAGTTCAAAAATATCTTTATATACACACTATACAACGATTTTGGCTTATAAGCGGAACTCATTGTAGTTTTTACTAGAATTATAGCGATTATAATTACTAATATAATAATTCCAGCTAATCTAAGAGAATTAATTGAATCACCTGGACATTCACTGCAATTATTCTTAGAGGATCTGGAAAATTAATAGTCACAACTTTAGCATTTATTTCCCTTATATCCCTTATGACAGTTTCCTAAGTAGTTTATTTCAGGAGGAGGATCTGACCCAGTACACGCTTCCGGCAAAGGACATGTATAGATTGTAGTAGAATGCTTACTTGTCCTTCAATAACCTTTCAACGGAGCAAATTAAACACCTCCCCAGCATATCGTATTCACTAAGCACTAATTGCACTATCCTTCTAGTGGGTCTAAAGAGTAAGTTCCCTTTTCACAATACTTGCATGCAGTATCTATTAAAGCTTCTCCAGAAATACAGTCCCGCATTTCCATTTGAATATTAATCGAATCATTATATATAAAATCGTCATTGGCTGTCTCTTACATCTATAAGCTTATACCACTTGTTTAAACGTATATTTCAGTATACGAGCCTGGGGTGAATGTAATGGCCCATTAATTAAATTCATATACTCCCTTTTTAGCATTAACTCTTGCTATTCCTGATATTATAGTACTTTATTCGTCTTTAGCTCGTATAATTGCTTCAGAACTATTATCGTTTTCTACTATTTGGTTATAGTGATCTACAATGGTAAGTTTTAAGTTAAGTTTTGGGTCAAATTGACTTGAGGCTATATTATTGAGGGAAATTGGCTATAAGTCTTACAAAACTCTTTACTAGCCCTCGACAAGTTAAACTAGCTTAATGCCGTATGATGCTTTATCATCTCCGTACGCTGCCTTATTATCCTGGAAAATATTGTTCTCCAGATTAGGAAAATTATTATCCCAAGAAATAGCCCCTCCTTAGTCATCAGCAAAATTGTCTATAAAGCGATTATCAATTACATCAAATTAGCAATTTTATACACTTTCACATAATAAGAATAAGGCACCTCCAATCCCAGAAGTTGATTCAGTAGTTGAATTTATCCCAATACTATCTACTGCTTAATTTGAAGTAAAGGTACTATTTTTGATTAGGATAGAAGTATTATTTGATTTTATTGCACCACCATTTAATGCTTGGTTATTTTCAAAACTGCTATTCTCTATATGCAATAATTATGGATCATCTAATATGCTGAAAATGAACATTACCCCTCCGTCATGTTTTGCTGTAAGATTTTTGAATTATGAGTTATTTATATATACTTAGTTACAATTCACACAGAATAATCCTGCACCTTGAAGTCCTTTTCCATCTTATATAATGACATTATTAAGAGATATTAGCTTATCATCTGAGCATTGAATAGCTGTGCTTTTAAAATCTGAGATTTGAGTATCTTATATATAAATTTCCTCAGTATTACTAGCTACTATGATACTATTTTCTGATGCCATTTCAGTTATTTTGCTACCTTTTATATACAGATATCCTTGCATTACATTTAGTTTATGCATATTACTTATTGAACTGTTAGATATAGTTATACTACTCAAAAGACTTAAGAATAGATTTTATCCATTATAAAATTAGCAATTATCAATATAAACCTCACAGTTAATTGAAATATCTAAAAAATCAGTATTTTAATCATGAATCTTGGTATTATCTAGTCTAAGTATTGATTAAATTAGTAACATTCCTTGTTTTATTCCATCATTTGAGTTATTATTAAAGATTTCTGTATCTTTTATGACTAACTCTGATTCAAAGGACAGAATTATAGCTTCTTTTGAAGCATAATTCTCATAAAGATCACAATTTATAATATATGAAGTACTTAATTTATTCCCTAGCAGATAGAGAATACTTCCTTAACCTTTACTAGTATTTTTGTAAAGCTCAGTGTTTTTTATTATTACTTAAGAATCTTATTCCACGTATATTAATCCACGACTATTTTATACTTAATTTTCGTATAATTAACATTAATTACAGGTTAAAGTCGATTAGCTTCCAACTTGCATTATAAATCCATTTGTATCCTCAGTTTGTATATTCTTTCTGATTATTGTTCCATTCAATTAAATATTTGAATCAAATTACGGTACAATTAGAACTGTAGTTTCTGTATATTCTATGATAGAAGATTGATCAACTACTTGGCATCCCTGGCAATTTATTATAAATGATTTGTTTTCTAATATTTACAGATTTTCTAGCCTTAAAATAGGCACAGAGCTTCAACTTACTAATGAAAAGATAGATAAGCCTGTGTTGGATTTAAATACAGAATTCTTCACTGTGATTTCAACTTCAGAATCCGTCATCACTATAGCTTAACCTATCATATTATTTTAAAATATACTATCTTCTATTGTTATTGTGGCTTTAAAACTAGCTATAGAAATCATACTGGCTTTAGCCTCATTCTCTTCTATAAGACAATTAGAAATTATACTTTCCTCATGAGTATATATAGTTGATCCAATTTCTAAGAATAAATGGCTTCCTTCTCCTTTGTTTTTGATAATTTGTGAATTAATGATATTTATCTTTACTTTTTCTTCATCTACATATTTTCTTCTTATGTCAATCATAACTCCCTAAAATTCGTTTCTTATCCATTAAGTGTTTTTTAAGAATATTATTTATTCTCCACGATTTTCTTCAAATTTCATAATAAAACTTGCAGCTTGCCCCCTTTCTGGTGTTTGATTATTAATAAATTAGCTATCGATGATGGAAAGGGATTATACATCCTCAAGCTAAAATACACTGTTTAAAAATCCGACATTGCCTTCAAAGTGTGAATTGCATATTTGAACTTTTAGTGTAATACCTTCATAGCTCTCTAGTAAAATTGTTCCAGTGTTATTGAGATTGTTACTTTTAACTGATTTCATTGTGAGGTTATTTAAAATTATTTCGTTATCTGACTAGATTGATATAGCAGATCCTTTGATACTGCCTTCATTTTGTAAGTTTTCAATAGAGCAATTTTTGAATTGCATTTAATTGCGTACTTATATTACTCAAACGGCACCTTGATTTAGCTAATTTAAAACAATATTCTAGATGTGTAGCTAATTCACAATAATATCATAGGAATTAAACAAATAAATCAGCTAGGCTTATTCTTTAATATAATATTTTTCATCATCTAATTAAAGTAAACCAGAGCTTTATTCGTCATTATTGAATAGTTCTATAATCGTATTCAGTCCAAATTTCTAGTCAATCAAATCGAGTTTATTGTTCGTAATACTAATATCATGCATTAGAATATTATTAGAAAACTTAGCATAAATAAAAGCCGATTTTACTAAGGAATCTTTAATAACAACATTGCTTATCCTTAATTATCGCTTATTATATAATTACCATATTTCTTCATTATTCTAAGTAGCTTTTTATTCTTCTCCTATATCATTTGCAGCTGTCGCCTCGTCTTTATTTATGAAAGTAAAAATAGATCATTCAGAAGCATAGCAGTTTTCTATTGTAAGTTTATCAATTAGTACATTAATTGTATATGACATATCATTTATAAGGAAAAATACATTTTAGTTTCCATAAGTATTAGAAATTTTGACATTGTAGATTGCTAGATGGAAAAGGTTAAAAACTTAAGTTTAACCTATATATAGATCCGGAATAATTTCATCTCAATCAAATAGCAGTATCTACTAAGAGCAAATAATCTTATCAAATGTTAAGTTTTTAAAAATTGTTTACATACTACTTTTTATGTATACTAGATTTCCAAAGATTCTTGACTATCCAAGGTGCCAACTGATATTATTATAGAACTCACAATTCTATATCTTAACAGAGTAAGCATAAGCTGCATAAATTAAACCTCCTTGCTATTTTTAATTATCTAGACTTAATTATCATCCGTTGTTTAGTAGTTCAAATGTCGAGTTTTCTATTAATAGCGTGCTTTCTAATCGAATGGATTCATCATCTTCAACATCAGGTGATAAGATCAGGAGAGCCAAAGAAAATGCTATATTTGAAAATTTACAGTTTTCAATAATAATGTTGTATTATATTTAAGTTGTTAAGAATAAATTATACATCTGCCTCATATTTCTTACTTCAATATTATGAAATTAGATATCACAAACTGACTCTACTGTAAACATTGCTACATTATTAAATTAAACACATCTCTCACTATAACTAGGGCAATAGTTTAGTCAAGATCCATCATCCAGTTAAACTAATTAGTGATTTGATCCATCTATTATCAAGTTTCTCATAACAAATTATTCATTTATTAATATAGGAGAATTGGATTCATTATCATATATCAATCTTGGTCTACTACTTTAGTCTAATTCTTAGCAAGTAATTTTATTATTGTCATCCTTTTAACAATCGGCTCCAATTATTTCTAATTAAAAAGGAATTCAAAACCTAAAGTCATTGTCTTTATCATAACTTTATTATGTAATCCTATAATCCCCGGGTAATAGATAAATTATATAGTGCTATTTCTCTTTATCACTTGAACTATCTTCACCAGTTGAGCTATCTTCATCACTTGAGCTATCTTCATCAGTTGAGCTTTCTTCAGTGAACACGATATTAGAAGATATTTTTTGTATTTCGGCTATTTCATAAAACAATTCATAAAGATCATTTAAAGGGTAATCAAATGATCCATTTTTTACATCATTTTACGTGTGTTAAGAAATATACCATATTTTTGGATTTGTTTTTGAGTATTCACCTATATAGCAAATCTCTCCAATATCTTCAATTCCATAATTTTCTATTTCATAAATACATGTATCAATACACTAACTTTCATATAAGTAATATCCTTAATCACATTAAAGACATTTAGAGTCTATACACATTAAGCAGTTAGATACATTATCAATGTTTTAAATACAATTTCCTAAAGAATAAGCACAATTTTGAGTATTACATTCTGAATTACAATAAGAGGAATCGTTTAAAAAATCGTTATCCAATCAATACTCTTGGCAAGTCCCATTACTTGAGCCACCAACACCAGCACCAGGGTCAATACTAGCTTCAGATTTACAAGCATTAAAATCTATTGGTCATATTTCAAGTAAATCCATAAAGTAAGCAAATTCCCTTTTCAACTAGTTCTGGCAAGATCATTCCCCATATCTACAATACTTGCTCATACAGCTCCAATCGCAATCTTCACATTCACAACCCTCCTGAAAAATACAAGTTGAACCATTAGAATAACACTCCTGGCACTCTCAATAACAAATATCACTATTTTCCATAGAAAAAGTACATTGAGGGGCACATCTACACCCAATCCCTTAGCACTCTTCATTATCACAAGCATCTCAGCATTTTAGATCATCATTAATCATTTCTTGTAAGCAAAGTGGATGTTGGTCACACTTTGGTTAATCTTAGCAGTTTGAGCTATAATCACATTCTTCAGTATAGCAATTTTTATAGCAATCATCAGAAAAATAATCTTCATAGCTACAACCCTCAGAGCAGTAGCCTTGGTTATATAAGCCATTCTGAAAATAGCAAATTTAAGACTAACACTTAGGACAAAGTGACGGGTTATCTATGTTTCTATCCAGAGACTCAATATAACAGCCAGAAGCACAATAGCCGCAGTCCCCTCCGTCAAATCCGCATTCTGGGTGATCACATTCTATATAGGAATTACCTTATTCACAGATTCCATTGCCTAGCTGAGTTATAAGGCAAAGTTGATGGGAAAGTTGGCAGTCTAAAGCACAATCTGATTACCAGAAATTTGGAGGATTTTCATCAGAATCTGCACCATCAAAGCCGCATACCTAAGACATACAGTTTATATTGCAAATACCGTCTCCTTTCTGTATAGAACTTACAGCTGTAGAAGGACATAACGTAGGATGGCATGGTATTTGACTATTTGAGGGAAGTATTAAGAGAATTATCAAGAATTCCATAATTTTATATGAAAGTTAATAGGAAGTTTATGAGACTGTATTGATAATTTTAGGTCAGTCTCTAATTAGAGGGACTTTTATAGATTTAAACATACTTTACCTAACTATAATCTTCATACTAATTTTGTCTCGATACATAAAATCAGATGAAATCATTGCCCTTTTAACATTTCTAAACTTGATAAATGCAGAAAGGGCCATCATCAACAATATAGAATTAATAGTAATCAACTCCATGTAAAAAGACTCCACCTCTGATATAACAATTCCTACATAGAAGGAAGCTAAACCAGATAAGGAATAATGCCAATTTATACTCTTAAGATGATCATTTTTTAGCTCTTGTAGTAACCAAATAACTATCAGTGATAAATAATTTGAGTAGAATCCCTTAATAGACATAAAAAGACATCCTAAAGTAATATTAAACCAATTAGGAGTAGGCACTTCAATAACGATTCAAAATATAACTAAGCCTAAGCCCTATAAGGTTATGAATGATATCAAAATAAAGTTCATTCTACTGTGCTTATACGTAAAGTAAAAACAAGCCCCTGCTAGTTAACTTCCAATAAAGGATAATAGAAAGTAAAAGAAGAATCATATTCTATTATCAGGATTATGTTGAATATCAAGAATTTAGCTTCCTACCCAATAAAAACTAGCCAAATCAGCCTATTAAAGTAGTCCAATAGTTAAAATATCTACATTCGTATATTTCCTATTGAAGACTTTATATTTTTCCGTAATAAAGTCACTTCCAATAAAACTGCATTTGATTGATTTCACAAATAATGAAGGAATGATTAAGGGTATCTGTACAATTATACTCCAGGTCAACAATTCCTTACAAAAATTAAAATCTTTTTGAATTTAAACTATTAAAATCAAAGTCAATACTAATGTTCCTCCAAAAAAGGTCACAAAATAAATTCGTCCTAAATGTTCTCTTCTATTTTTTCTAGATATAAAAAATCCTATGTAACTTAAAATCAAACTGGTGCAAATATAAGTGCAATAGGATTCAATGCCAATCAGTATAAAGATTCATATTGAGAGACTTGATTTTATATCATCAAAGGGTAGTTAAACTATCACAATTAACACTATTAGGGCATTTAAGGTATTCAAGGCAATTATCAAGATTTTTTCTCCTAATCGGTTAAGCAAAAACTTTATAGTGATTCCAGAAGCAGTCATCCCAGCTGAAAATGATATAAAAAAGTATAAAAGAGCTTGCTTATCTGGCTGCAAGAATATTTATATGAGTATTACTGCTATAAGAGATTAAAGCACAAAATAGTGTCCAGTTGTTAGTATTAGTAGTAAAATAGCTGAGTAATTCTTACTGTTTTATCTTCATTCTGGCAGTGATGCAAGCATTAAATATATATGGAAGTATTTAAATCAACTAAAAATGTTTTAAGCTGGCTATCGTAGTTTTAGTAGATATTAAGATTATAGCACCTTTGTTTATCAAAATTTTTAATTATTAAGATAATATAATTTTCCTATTCATACATTGATACAAAGTACTATAAGATTGCATCTTAACTATTTAAAATATTAAAATGAACAAGGATATGATATCAAGAGTTAACATTGATCTAGAAACCCTATACAAGCAGTAATTATGATTAAACAACAGTGAAATAGGCTAAACCCTATAACTATAAAAATCTCCATATACAAAAGATAACTATGCTTAAAACTCTTTATTATTCTTAACAACTAATCATTGGCTTCGTCATAGAATTATAAAATTAGTATTCAATCCTATATTTGACTTCTTTATTCTAATATGCATTGTATCAAACTGCGCAGTTTTAATAATTGATCCAGATGTTAAACACCAATGATCCTAAATATCAGAGGTTATTTTCTTAATAATTTTCACAACTGAAATATTACTAAAAGTAATTGCAATGGGATTCATTTGCTCTAAGTTCTCTTATTTGAGAGATCATTGGAATTAGATAGACTTTATCATAATTTTGATAGGATGATATGGATTTCTTAGTTTTGGTACTAATGTGAATACAATTAGACTGATTAGAATTCTTAGATTTTTAAAAACAGTAAATAACATACAAGAGTTAAAAACCTTAGTGATTACGATTATTACATCAATTCCTTAGTTCCTTGATATTTTACTACTTTTCTTCCTATGGTTAGTGTTCTTTGGCTTAATTGGAGTTTAAATGTATGCTGGGAAGTTTAGTTAAAAGTGCTTCAATGCTGATGGGATTGAGTAAAGTAATTTCTGTTCAATAGAAGAAGACTGTAACTCATAGTTCTTGCCTTGTTGAGCTTATACAAAGTGTTCTAAGGATGAGCATTGTTCTCATGCAAAAAGCAACCCTAACAGTAATTTAACATCATTTGATGATATTTTTCACGCTTGACTGACTATTTTTATTGCTGTAACATTAGAAGGATGATCGGATGTTATGTATATAGGAAGAGATACAACAGGTCTTATTATTTTTAATGATTTGTACTTTATTATCATAGTATTTTTTGGGTCTATTATTCTAATGAATCTGATAATAGCTGTTATTTACTTTAGATTCAAGGAGGCTATGGAAACTAAGTAATAAGAGTATATTATTGGTAGTTTAAAGTTAAGTACTTAGGAGTAATAAATAGCTAGTTCAAACTAATTGTTTAGATGAATTTTGATTGTAAGGTAAAAATGCTATTAGATTTGCATAAGCTAAAAGTTTAATTAACTTATGATTATTGTTATTATTATCAATACAGTTGCTATGTCTACAGAGCATTATCCAGAAAATTAGTATCATAAAAGCACCTTAGAAATAATCAATTTAATCATAGTAGGAATATTTATCATAGAAATGATTATAAAAGTAATAGGATTAGGCCTTTTTTAGTATTTGAAAGAATAATCTAACATTTTCGACTGTTTTTTAGTATTTTCAGGTATAACTGAAATAATCTTACAAGTTGCCGATACATAGTAAATGCAATGAGCTGTGATGCTTAGAACTTTCAGATTACTAAGAATATTTAAACTAGCAAGACAATGAGTCTAGCTTAGATTTCTTATTATGAAATTGATAATTAGTTTAAGAGCAATCGCATATTTAGGATTACTTTGCATACTTTTTATTCTAATTTATGCTTTAATAGGAATGAGGATTTTTGGAGGCAAAATGGGTGCTTCTAGGGCCCATTTTGATAACTTGTATTGGTCTATGGTTACAATATTTTAAGTTATAACCGGAGAAAACTGAAATGAGATTCTATATACAGCTTATGATAATATAGGTTGGATATCCATAATTTACTTTCTAAGCTTAGTTTGATTAGGAAATTTTATGATTTTTAATATATTTGTTGCTATTTTACTTGAACAGTTTGGTTAAAGTGATAAAGGAAGTAAAAAATCAGATATATGGGAAAATTAATCTAATACAACACTAGATGCAAGTTTGTCTAATAATAATTGTGAGAAAAGAAGGGATAAAATATTATAAAGATTATAGACTAAATACACTGTAAAATAGTCAAAGTTATAAGGCACTACAATGCTAAGTTTTAATCAATTTCATCCTTTTAGACTGTGACTTTATAAAGTGACTAAAAATCCTTACTTTTTGAATTTCATTTTCCTTTTGGATATACTCTCTTGCTTTGTGCTAACTTTAGATGAACCTAATAAAAGTGATTACTAGGACTAAATATTGCTTAATACTAGTGTTATAATACTCATTATTTATATAATTGAAATACTTATAAAAGTCACAACCTTTGGATTGTGTTAATATGAAAACTCTTATCTTCGGGATAAATGAAATATTATAGATTTAATTATTGTAGCAATTATGATCTTAGATATATTTATCTAAATATTCTCACCAGAGGATTAAATACAGACAATCAAAGTATTTAAAATTCTTAGAGCATTAAGACCATTAAGACTTATATCACGTGCTGAAAATATAAAGAAAGTTGTTTTATCACTAGTAAATGTAATCCCTGATTTAATATAAATAACACTGATATGCTCCTTATTTTATATCAATTTTGGTATAATAGGAGTAATATTATTCAAAGGCTCTTTTTACTAATGTACAGATCCATCAATCAAATATCAAAAAGACTGCATAGGTCGTTTTTTTAATTAAAGCAGTATTGAAAAACGTGAATGATACAATAGCACTAGCAACTTTGATAATATTTTCAACTCTATATAAATTTTGATGGAAATAATATCCCTAGAAATGTGGCCAGATTATATGATTTAATCAGTAGACTCAGTTAAACCCGGAATAGCCCCATAAAGAGAAAATAGGCCATTAGTTTCCCTTTATTACATTTCATTCATATTTCTAATGAGTTTTATAATGCTCAATATGTACTTAAGTGTAGTCACTTAAAAATTCAATGAGATCAAATTGGAATTAGATGGTACTTATTTTTTATCAAAAGAATAAAGAAAATGAATAAGGGTTCAGAAATTATTGGTAAAAGCTAACCCGAGAAAGTGATTTAAGCCTTAAATACAAAATCAGTTCAGAAGAAAGCTTTATCACCTTATAACTAAGCCGTACGTCGACAACTTTATCATGATTTGTATAGCTTTAAATGTGCTTATAATGGGATTTTACAGCAATGATATGTCATAAGATCTAGAGAACTTTATAAATATTTCAAATTAGTTGTTCTTGATAGTTTACTCGATAGAGTTTATTGTAAAATTTATAGGCTTTGGTCCTAAAATTTACTTTTACAACAGCTGGAATAAGTTTGACTTTATAATACTTATTTTAACATATCTATCACTTATTGAATCTGATTACTTTATAATAGATCCTCTACTCTTTAAATCTTTAAAAGTTGTCAGAGTGTTAAGAATAATTAGAATAATGCCAGGAATCCATAAAATTATAAGAACACTGAGAAAGTCTATATATGCCTTATTCACAGTAGGATCCTTCCTCTTCCTTCTATTTTTCATATATTCCGTTGCTGGAATGTATTTATTCGGATAGCTTCGTCATAAGACGTATATAAACAATCACACAAACTTTGAGAACTTTTACAATTCCTTCATATCAATTCTAAAATGCTCAACGGGAGAAAATTGGAATGGAATTATGCAAGAATCGACTGGTTAGAATTGTAAAGGAAGTATAGAAGAGTGTGGAAATCCTGCTTATTCTTACATATTCTGATTTTCCTTCTAAAACTTCTTTAATATCATTATAATGAATATTTTTGTGGCCATTATACTAGAGAGCTATGAAGATAAACGGTTTAAATATGATGAAATTACCTAAAAAGATATAAATGAATTTTTAAGGGTTTGACGAATTTTTGCACCCAATGGAGAAACTTTAATCCCTGCAAAATATATAGGAACAATACTAGCAGAGCTTCCTCCTCCTTTAGGATGTGATGTATCAGTAATAAGTAATTTTGTATAAATGATCAAATACTTTAACATTCCTCATCATAATGGATAAATACATTTTGCTAGGCTACTCTGAAAACTGGCCAGTCTTTCTATGGAAGCCAATCTGAAAATATCTCCGAGTTGTTCAATGATGAAAAATGTTATAAAAAAATTCAGAAAAAAGTATAGAGATATAAAAGTGTTAAGTTAAAAGGACTTAAGTTCTGTATATGAAAATAAAAATGATGATAGCCTTCATCGTTTTTATGCAGCATGAATTATTATAAGATTTATAAGAAAACATAAAATGAGAAGAAAGCTTTTAGAAGACTTGCATAGTTTGAATAATACCACTATTAACTGACAAGCATAAAACACATTTCGATATTCTAAAATTACTTTTCAACTAGGACGCTGCGGGCCTTGACCCTCATCATTCTTTGCAGCTTCTTTTAACTGTTCTACTAAATTCTCAACTCTATCATGCTCTTCCATTAATATTTTCTGATCTAAAATGTCCTCAAGCTCTTATAGCATTTCTTCTCTTTCCTCCTCTTTCAACTCAACCAATTCTTATTCCTCTAACTTTTAAATCATTTCTAGCATTTCCCCCTTATCATAATCCATAATTCTTTCTATACTCTCCTCAGCAATTTCCTGCCTGTCCTCCGCTGTCTACTCTGACATTTCCTCAGTCACCTCCGCTACTTCTTGCGTATATATAAAATCTTCCAAATATCCAAAGACTTATGGATAAATCAAAGTTTCTCTGGTAGTTGGCCCAAACTCAGTAGGATGTGTGGAGTACTTCACCCATTTTTTCAACTCACTTAGCATTTGCTTCTCTGAGGAATACTCAGTGTCTATAGCTCTTTCCCTGCATAGTTATACTAATAGATCAGAAGGTAATTGATCGAAGTTTTCCCTTAAAAGCTTAAGATCATCAGCTTTAACTCTTTAAAACTTTCTGATAAATTGAATCATTATTATATTTCTTCTGATTTAAGCCAATGGGAAGATTTTAGGATTGTATAGTTTTGGTATTTTTAAAGGAGTGTAGGATAGTAGTCGACTTAAGGGTGTTACTATTATTTTATTAAATGTTTTAAATCCAGTCCAAGGCTCAATGAACATTACTTTAGATAAGCTTAACAGTGTGTCTCCGTCCATCTGTCCAATTCTTAAATGCTTTTATATCAAATCTTACCTTTCCAGCATAAAATCCCTTGTAATCAGCGTAGGTCTCTGTCTCACCTCCTCATACAGTTAAATGATTTCCTCATCTTACACATCCTTCAATCTTTCCAGCATAAACCTATGAATTCTATCAGCATTTAGTGCTCTTTAAGCCAATAACAGCTGATTATTCTCCTCCTATTTAGATTTACTAACAAAGGTAGTAGGAATCATATTAGGAAAGATATACAAAGTAGGAGGCAACAGCAATTCTCCTAATGGAACGAGTATGAAGAAGCTAAATGGAATCATTTTTAATAAATCTGAGGAAGTACGTTCCATATCTTTAGTATCTTTTATGCTTGCACTTTCCCCATAGAATGTCACATTGTATTTCTTACGAGTCATAAACTTAGCATCACTGTATAACAGTTTAAACCCATTTCACGTCTTCCTAGCTTCCTTTTTTATCAAGTTGATCGTTCTAGTCAAAAAAGGGTCTTATTTAGGAGGAGGTACTGAGCAAAACTATCGCTTTTGTGCAAAAGCCAAATTTCTCTAAGGAAGTCTAAGCATGTTTTAATGATACGAAAAATAGTATGAAAATTGTTAATGACTAGGGATATATTGACTATTTACAGCACAAAGCATATCTGCCTATTCCGTTGAGGTCTACTAAAAAGTATTACGGAATAGAAAATAGTAAAGATTGGTAATTTGTAGCCTAATAGTTATAAGTATATAAGCAAGGGGAAACTTTAACGTAGTTAAAAAGATAGTATTTGTTTAAAACTCACTTGAATGCTGATCAGTCGTAATTATCATAATTTATAGAGAAAAATAAGCCTAAATTACCGATTATGCAAATTTAGAGGAAAATCAGGAGATAGGGGTAATCTGAGAGATACTTAAATCGTCATAAGCTGAAGAATTAAAGGTCTTAATCAGTTTCTGACAGACTAAACTAGTTTACTAAGTCTTGTAGTGATTTTTCATATGAAGTCAACCAATAGTGGAAAAATGAAACAAGAAGATACAGGAGAATTTAGCAAAGTCTTATCAAATGTGACAAGTTAGTATAAAATGCTATTAAATCTATTCATGAGAGAAAATAAGTCTAAACTTAAGATCTACATAAAAGAAGTGTAATGAAAAAAACTTTAAAATAAAGGCAACTCTCACTCAATACAAATGAAGTAAGGCAGTCATATGCAAGAAAATTAGTTACAAGAGGATTTACTAAAAGTTTGTTAAAGTATTCATAAAAAAATGAAATATAGGGTTGTAATTATTGGAGGGGGGTTTACTGGATTAATGATAATAAAAACTCTTCACAGGAAATGCAGTATAACTTTGGTGGATCCAAAAGACTATTTTGAGTTTACTCCGTCAATTTTTAAGAACTTAATTTACCCTTAGGAAACTTCTAAATCTATTATTTCTTACAAAGAATTACAAAAAGAATATAAATTTGATTATATCTAAGGACGGGTTGTAGAGCTGTCTAAAACTGAATTACTTATAAAGGATAATCATGCCACTCAAGTCTTTTACTACGACTTTTGTGCTATTTGTACGGGCTCTAATTATTTTCAACCCATTAGACCTAATCTTCAGTTTGAATTAAATATTTTAGACAGAAAAGACACATTTTAAATGATAAACGAGTAAATTTAGCTCTGTAATCATATAACAGTACTTGGATCAGGAGTAATTGCCATTGAAACAGCTTCTCAGTTAGTGTAAAACTTCCCAAATAAAAAAATAAAAATTGTAACTAGATCTAGTAGGTTATTAATAGACAAACCTTTACTAGCAGGAAGTATTGCTTCATAGTATTTGGCTTCTAAAGGAGTTAAAATGAAGTTTAATGTAGACATGGACTGCTATTAAATTCCTATGCATCATTTAGGCTTTAAATGTATGGGAGAATGATCAAATTACGATTTTTTACAGAAGAATTTTAATCAGTGCATTGATGACTCTGGTAAAATCATGGTGAATTAGTATTTATAGATGGAAAGTAATATTTTTGCAGGTGGAGATTGTATTAACTCAAAATCAATAAACACAATAATTGATGCACAACAGCATGCTAAAATAATATGCTAGAATATGTATGCCTTAATAAGTAATAAAAGACTAGCAAGGTACACTAATATAGAATAATTCACTACTATTAACTGTGGTGATGAGTTCGGGATTATTATCTCTAATTAATTCGTGCTTTGAGGCTCATGGGTTATAAGACTAAAAAATATGATAAATATATTAACACTGTAGAATATAACAAATTCAAATAAGTCTACTTTGATTGACATAATATACAAAACATATTATCTCTTGATTAAATTTAGCAGCTAATCAACTATTTAATACTTTTACATTGTTTCTTATCAATATATTACGATTTGTATACTTTTACTTATATAATTACTTCATTTTATATATGGAAGACCCTAGATTAGAAATAGCTCTATACAAAACCCCTGTTCCTTATCAATTTATAATAATTCCTTATTATGACCAACAATATCTCCAAGATCACGTAAATAATAATCAGGTTGACGACTCTCCGGCAGAATTACTCTAAGCTGGTCTAATAGAACTAAGTAAAGCCACAATGTCCTAAAACACGTAAAAGATCAAGCAAGTGCAAGGCATAGTTACCTATCTTTTGTCCCAAAGCAGTATTGATCTATTAGATTAATTTGACGATTTAGACATCCACTGAGAAATTAAGTGAAATGTTATAAAAGAAGTGAAAGAAATAGGAGGCAATCTAATCTACTATCGCTGAGTTATAAGATCCCTGATAAACAACTACGATTTTTCAAGAGAATAGCTAAAACTAGACCACGATGAGGAGCTTGAAGCTTTACATCATCTAGACGAGGCTAAATTAACAAATCATTAAATAGCATTCGAGCTAGCAGTATGAAAGTCAATGGAGACTAACTACTCCGACTCAGCATATTTGTTTAATGAGTTGGTAAAAATACTGGGGAATGAGTATAATCCATAGGGGAAGATTGAGAAGGCTACTACTTTGACATATGAGAAATTAAAGGCCTTTTTGGGGCAGTTTGATGTCGAAGCTGAAGATGAGGAAGATGAGAGTTATGTAAGGGAATTGTACCACTTTTGTAGGGAATTAGATGGGACTAAGAGGATACATAGGTCACCTTAAGCTACAAGTGTAGAAATTGATGAGGAAAATTTTAGTAAGAATATACAGATCATAGACAGCCTAGTAAATGAAACTGATCTAGAAATTCTTTATGTAAGGGCTAAGAAGTTATTAAAGCCGTCGATTTCCTGAAATTGCGCGTTTTCTAATTAAGCTAGAACTATTTTTGAAGCCATTTTGTCGTAAATTGGATAAAATAGTGAGCATTTGTGGCCCGATACTGTGTTTTCATGCTCTTTGTTAACCATTTAGGAGAAAGATATAGGAGAGTAGTTTTTTAATACTTTGATTGATATTGTGCACATAGGAGGGTATCCTTGCTAGAAGCATTGGGCTTATTTGTTGGCAATGACGAGTAAAATACAAGGATAGAATAATTTTATCACGAAATTAAAGCAGAATAGGTAAAACTAAATTCCTGATGATCTATTATAGCAATTAGCTCTTTTTGAGATTATCCAGCATGTTACTCTATATAGATAAACATATACTAACGAGTTTTTTAATGATTGCTTTATACAAATGCTGTAAATGCTTTAGAATTAGAATAATAAACTAATAGACTAGTTAATTGAAGCATTTGATAATATGGAGATTTTAGGATAGCTAGCTAGATGGCTATTTACTGCTATTAGGATTCTAAAATATGTTAAAAGACTGAAAACATCAGAGGCTGATGAAATTCTTGCCTTTGAGTCACTTATAAACTTTGATTAGTAGTTTATGATTGATATTCCTACTGATATTACTTATAAAGTAATTTCTAATATAAAAGAAGCTAGAAAAATGAACAATTTAACCTTACTAGTGCTTCAAAGATGCAAAAAAGTACAGCCCTCGCCTTTTTATGAATATTTTCTAGGCAATTTGGCACTTGTTTAATAGGACTATGATTACTGCATTATGTATTACTTAAGATGTTGCAAGGTTGAATAAGATGAAGCTTTCTATAAAAGACTTTGTTATTGCTTAATAAAGAAAAAGGCATTTTTTGAAGCTGTGATTTTAGGACAACTATAAGACACTAATTTCAGTGTGTAATAGTATTTGCCAGTTATTACTGTAATGCAAGTCAAAAATCACCTGATTTAATATATAGTCAATATTGAACTTATAGAGTTTTTAATACAGAAAGCTTCAAGCAAGGCAAAGAAACTATTGTATGAAAGGTTATACTCGGATTAATTGAATATATACAACAAAAACTAGCATAATCTTGTAAAATAACTCTCTGAATAGTTTTTAGATCTGCTTAGTTTTACATATTCAGTACAAAATTATAAGAAGGATAATTGAGATAGATAATACTTGTTTATACTTATTACTTGTTTTATATTAACTTAATGTTTACATCTGTTTATTATAAGGGAATAAAAACTACTGAATATTAATTAATAATAAATCCTTACTAAGCTAAATTGTAATATTGTCTATTGCAAATTTTATCTACGTTATTGAAATGCAATATATAATCCTGAGCCTTTAAAACTTCTATGCAAGTAGAACAGAATCAAGTATTTCCTTTGCACTACTAATTGCATACGGATATTTATGAATTGCTTTTTACGATTTTACTACCACAAATTGGGCAGTCAATTTAATTTTATTATTGATAATCTTACAAGTTTTAATCGTAGTTGAATACTTATTAAGTAGTTGCAGATGACAATCTGCCTTACTCCTTCCATGCTGTATCTAGAATCGGAGGTTAGTTTATAAAAATTCTTTATTCATTTTAGCCAACTTAGTTAATATTCCCCTGATTTTAACTATTTACTTCTTAACCCTAAATAATTGGAGGTTGCTCTATATTCATAGCTTACTCCTTCCATGCTGTATCTAGAATCGGAGGTTATTCTATAAATAATTGCTGTTCATTTTAGTCAACTTAGTTAATATTTGTCTGCTATTAAAAATACTAAGATTCATAGATTTAATGCTAGGTTAGTTGATTCAGCCTATTTTAATTTTAATCTATCGGTATATATTACTAAATTCAGCTATTTTCTCATAAATCTTAACATTTTGAGCAGCTGAACTATTATAATCCCTAGGCATATTATTCACTTACTTCTTATCTAAGACAATTCTCACAGAAAAATTATCCACAGGTGTGGACAATCATTTCTACATTAATCCGACTACATTTGATACAGCATTCTTTATCAGATAAAAATTCTTGTAGGATGTCTTAATCAATATCAGCTTCGCATTAGCTGCAAGATATAGATTTGTTTAATAACTATTAGTATAGAATTAAATTCTATAAGCAACTTGAGCAGTAATAGTGCTAGCATTTTAAGCTGTATCCTTCTATTTATTGATCGCATTCCGAGCATTAAAATGTTTCCTAATCGTTGAGTTACTTTGCTTATTTTTAAAAAAATCCTTTTATCTTTGTTCAAAGTCCCATTTATTTCTGATTGATATAAGTGTTATATAAAAGTTGAATACTAAAATATTGCATATGTTTGCATCAAGTGTTAGAATTGAAATTAATAATAAGTTTTAAATTAATCTACACTATTCTCGCAATCTCTTACGGAAACGATTTCTTTAGTACTTAAAAGACACATTTCTGATTTTCTTCTGCAATAGAATATCTCTTTCCGAATGCTTTTCACACCTAAACTACACTTGGATTCTACGAATATAAGGAATAGAATCTTTATAATCTTAATATATAAATTCAAGTCCATCTTTCCATGCACAGAAAAGATGACAAAGCACTTCACATTCTATACACTTTTGCAAAATTCCATTATCCTTCTAGCAAATTCTACAATGTCCTACCAGTATCTCCCCTTTTATCCTTAAGCCTTATAACTTTCCCCAGTCTACAAATGTTACAATTGGAGAATGTCATAAAGCACAGCATATATGATATCACTCACTTTTGTTTTACTTTAGAGCTCCTCTTTGCCTTCCGCATATAGTGCAATTGGGTTTTATGGTAAGTTAGGTTGTGCATACTTAACATGTGAAATTTTATGTATTTTGTTCCCCATAGCAGTATTTATGAACATATATACCACAACTCTAGCAAATGTACAGAGGGTTAAGCAAAATATCCTCCTCATTGTAATTAAAACAAACACAACAGTCTAATTCTCCAATTTTCATGTGTTTTATTTTAGTTATTCTTTCTTCATAATAATCTTCAGGTTTATCCTATAGGCCTTAGCATATGTTTCTGTATATAAACCCCCATTGTGTAACTAGTAATAAGCTTTCATTTGATTATTATATTTCCTCGATAGCTACTGGAGGTATGTAATTTTTGATTTTATGTTATAGTTCTAATTTAATGCTATTTACCTATGGTAAAATGGTTCTAGAGTAGTTTTCCAGTATATACAGAATCTCACGAGATATTTCGTCATCACCTTTATCTATCTCCTTTAAACAACGTCCTTATAGCTCAACTTACTCTTTCTAATTGTCCTGTATAAACTTTCCTCATATAAATTTCAAGTGTTTTCTTATACGAAAAGTGTTATTGGTTATAATCGGCTGTATTAGAAACTTATTATTTGCTTGGGATTAGCGATATTGTATTGGCTAGAGTTCATATTCTGATATAGCACTTTAAATCTATCCTTATATGAAAACTCTTCGTTTTTAGCTGCAATGGGAAGACTCATTACTATAAAAAAGAGATTGCTTTGTATAGGGAAGTCTTGAGAACTCTAGAGGGGTTGGCCGTGTAAAATATCGTTCTAGTCTTTCTAAAAATTCAGGTGCTTTCTAATTATTTTGCTTTGTTTTTGTAAAGCCTAATTATGAGTAAGGTTTGCTAACAGAATTACTCTCAATAAGCCTAGTAGGTCTGTTCTTTATCATATGTGGCTTCAACGTCGTAGGTGCTATCTATAACTAAGTATTATGCTTATTACAAATCATTCCATTACCATTAACTGTATACTGATTTTTAAACCCGCACATAGTGTGAAAAGTATCATTGCAGGAAGGCTCAGCACAAGTAACACAAATTCCTTGCATAATTTACCCACAAATTGAGCATCTAAGAGCTCTAGCACTATTATCAATTCATTCAATTCCTTGTATTGGATACATTGCATTATTTTGATCTATTTCTGTATCAGGTATAACAATAGCGCCTGTATACAAATTACATAGTACGTGAACTCATATTTAATCAGAGTATCGTCTTAATGGTATTTCTCTATTACTACTAAATTTCTATGGGCAAAGCCAGCACTTTTAAAGGTTTCCAAAATTACAATAATCACAAGTTCAAGGTGATTGAAATGGCCCGTAACAAAAATCATGAACTGTATAACGACATCTGATTTTAGCTTACCTTAAACACTCTAAATTTCCCTCCCCCTTTTTACAAATATTGCAATCCATTTTATTTAGTAAGGCTATTCACTACTTGATATATGTTTAGTATTCGTATATTACAAAGCTAAAGTTTTACGTATTTTCGTAAAATATGGTTAATAATTTTTCAAGTGTATCATATGTTGTAATAAACAATAGAGGAAGAGATGTCTAAAGCTATGGAAAAGCACTTAAAATGTAAAGTATAAAACCAGCATAATGAAATACTGAGAGATCAGACCTAATATTGACAATAAAAGTGCACAAGTCTTTAAAATGAGAACAAAAATTTAAAATATAAGAACGAAGAATTACAATTGTAAGTATAAACACTGAATTTTAATATATAATAAAAGCCTAGATTCAATCACAGATCCTCTAAATCAATAAACCAAATTCTTCAAATAACAGCTGATCAGCTATCCCAAAAATCAAATCTAGAGTAAAAAATTCAGCGCTTGTAAAACTAAAAATAAGAGCTTAAATCCCAACTACAACTTTTTCACAGTAAAACTCAAAACTTAAAATCAAAAGTAAAAAAATTGCAGCATATTTAGCACGACAACCAGCTTACTTTAAAAACATACCAGGAAATCCTAGCACATCGGGACAACCAGCTAGAGAACCTACTAATGACAGCTGATCTAAATAAAAATCCATTTTAACTGTTACTAAATATATGTCTAATACTCAAACAGTTCTGGCCACTTTAGACCGTGTAAAATCTCAGCTTTAGTAGCGAGGAAGCAATGGAATCCGTGGTCTAGGCCGTACTTTCCGAGCCATGGATTCTTATGATGGGAATAAAAAGATTGAAGCCTCTGAGTTTGAAGTAGGGTTAAGAGAAAATGGGGTAGATCTTACTAATTAAGAGCGTCAGGCGCTCTTTTCTTACTTTGACAAAAACGGAGATGGTGTTATAGATTTTGACGAGTTTTTGATAGGAGTAAGAGGATAATTAAATCAGAGACGTCAGGCTATGGTAGACAAGGCATTTTTGAAGTTTGACAGGGATGGAAATGGTTATATTGATGCAGTTGATCTACGAGGGGTATACAACTGCTCCTTTCACCCTAAGGTAAGATCTGGTGAAATAACTGAAGACTAGGCCCTTATGGAGTTCTTGTAAAACTTCAACGACAGAAACCGCGACGGTCGCATTACCAAGGACGAATGGGACGAGTATTACAGTGCAGTGAGTGCTTCAATAGACAACGATGAGCATTTTGTGCTCCTTATGAAGAATGCATGGCGACTTGATTAGTTAGATCGTTATTTTTGATTTATGAAAAACATAATGTCTGAAAAAATTAGAGAAATCCTGCTGAAATCGGCCAAAATGAGTTTATCCAAATCTCCACAGCGCAGAAGAATTGGATCAACTCGCAGATCATACGAAATTAGAAGACTGCAAAAGTCAAGTATCAATACTTCTATAGGACATAATAAGTCAGGGAGTCCTTCAAAGCGCAAAAATAAAAGTTTGTTTTTAGATAGAAGCAGAAATTTGTCATTTGGGAGAAGAAAGAAGAGTTAAAAATCGCCTGTAAGAAGGTAATATAAGTCCACTAGCAGAATTCAGCGCGCTAATGAGTTGGAGCAAAGCTAGGCTAATTTGAATAAAATTTTAAAAGCTGGGAATTAGAAAATGTAGGTGAATTAGTATAAACAGGCTATTTTGTAGTATAGTAAGATTTTGAAGTACAAGCCCTCGTTTACTGAAGCGCTGTATAATAGGGCAGTTAGCCAAATGCATCTAGGGAGGCATAATTTGGCTATACCGGATTTGCTATCTGTACTGACGCAGAATCCGATATATGCGTAGTAGTTATACACTGCGTTGGGAATGAGCTTTGCTCATATTGGAGACTTGAAGTCATCTGTTGACTATCTTTCTAAAGGAATCTTACGATTTCCTAAAAGTGATGAGTTGTATAGGATTAGGGGGCAACTGTTCAATTAGATGGAGAATTGAGATAAGGCTATTGAGGACTTTTTAAAAACTGTTTATTTGAATTAACAGGACTATCAGCCGTATATTGGGCTAGCTGATGCGTATTTAGGGTAAAATGATATCAGCAGTGCTATTAAGATACTGGGTTAAGGGATTTAGTAAACTGATAGTCAGCATTTGTTGTACTAGAAACGGGCTAAGATATATTCAGAGAGTAATATGATTGATAAGGCTTTGTGGGATTTAGGGAAATACTTAAAAATCAGAAAAGATAATCCTGATATATACTACATGAAAGCTACACTGTTATATAAGGCTTAAGATTACTAAGAGTCTTTACTGTGTTTTGAACAAGTTGTTAAACTAGATCAGACGAACTCATAAAATGTATAAAATGCTATTTTTTATCTTGGAGAGATCAAAGTTAGATAGAGAGATTTTTATGGAGCTACTTATGTGTTTATTAGGGCCAAAGATAGGAAAATAAGTAATAAGCCAATTGAAATGTTAAAAAAATTGGTGGATGGAGTTGTGTATATAATGAAATCGTAAAGTTAAAAGGGTATTAATTTACTTTCTAAACTAATTTTCAGCAAACCCAAATCAATAAGCCAATTTATGCATTTCTGCTATGCTGTTAGAGGATATGGGTATATACAAGAGAAGAATTATAAAAATGCAGTTAAAGATTTGGTTATGGGAGTAAAGTTATGCAATTAAGATGAAGCATCCTTGTACAATAAGCATATTAGTATGGGACTGCTGTCATATGAATAAAATGAACTAAAAGTAGCTTGTAAGTTCTTTCAACGGGGTACTCAAATCTTCCCTAAAAACCCTGAAGGCTTTCTGTATTAAACGATTATTTTACTACAAAATGATGAACTAAATTAATAGCACCATAAGCTTTTATAAGAATACTAATTAAATTATAAGGATGATTCTTATCTTCAGTACATTGTATCATTAGTGGAGTATTTAAAAGGTGATGTAGAAAATGCTTTAAGTGCACTAGAATTAGCAATAGATAAATCAGATACTAATGTACCAGCCCATTATATGCTAAGAGGATTATGCTTTGCAAGACAAAATGACTTTGAAACAGCAATTAATAATTTCAGCATTGTTTTATAATTAGATAATACAATCAATCAAGCATATAAATACAGGGGCTAATGTGCTTTTCTAGCAGAAGATGTTGATATGGCTTTTTAAGACTATTAGAAAATACTAGAATTAGTACCAGATGATATAAACAGTCATATAACAGCTGGAGATTTACTACTGGTTTCAGATAGCCATAAGGATGCCTTATAAGCATATAAAAATGCATTAGAAATAAAAGTAGATTTTGAGTGTTAAATAAAGTGTGCAGTAGCATATCTAATCCAAGGAAAACTAAAAAAGTGCTTAGCTTTTATTGAGACTATTAATAATGATGATTCTAAGCTAAAATTAGACCAAGAATTTCTTCGTTTTCTCTAATAATTAGAACTTGCAGAAAATCAGGATCCAATTGAACAGCAAAAATTCTTAACTGAAAGATTAAACAAAAACGGTTATTTGGTAAAATCCCTGTATATTAACCTCTACAAAGGTATAATTTTCTTCTATAACTCAAATTTTATAAAAGCAGAAAGTGTAACTTATATTCAGGAGTTTAAATAAGCCTTATCCCGTACAAAGCGCTTATAAATTCACTAGCAAATAGTAATATCCCAACTTTATTTCAACTTATCTCTCGCCCAAGCAATGCAAGGAGAGTACTCATCCTCAATAGACTGTATTTAGCTTGCTCTAGAGCAAGCAGAGGACTAGGACCGAGGAATGCTTTACCTTCTACTAGGCCTTTACTACATAGGAAACAACTAAATAAACGAGGGTAAGGAAATAATGCTTAGAGGGTTTAAATACGGGGAGTTTGTAAGATAATATGTTGAAAAATAAAAATAAGCTAATATTTTCCCTTTCTAATCATCGGGTATGGAGGATAGTTTACCAATAGCAATGCTAGAAGTAGGGGAATGCACTCCTGTTGTAACTTTTATACAGTAAATCAGACTATGTGCTCCTATTCCTATTCCAGATGTGCCAGGATTTGAGATGCAGGTGTAAAAAGATTACATTTTATCCACAATTAACGTATTTTTTACTCAGATGGACTTAGTAAAGTTTAAGCCAGAGGCCCCGTGACTTAACAGGCATCAAGGTGCAATTCAATTCACAGAGGAAATTGACTCCCAAGGTAGCCGAACGGTTTCTATGAGTGAGTTTAGCAATGAAGATGATACTGTGAGGTACAATGGAAACTCAGAGTCAATTTCCACTGTGGAGTTCAAGAAAAAGTACCACTCTACTACAACATTCTCAAAGGATTTTGAAAATTTACCTAATTTCTGTATTTAAATATGCCTCTATATGAAATGATCTTGGTTGCTAAGGCAGGCCCGGCCTAAAATACAGTGAATTTGGTGAAACATATGATAGGATCTTTATAAAAGAGATATCCTAGTGCTAGGGTTAGAAATGTTACCTCAATGGGAGACAGAGTGTTGGGAACATCGGTGATTCAAAATCAAGTTTGTCATTAAGTCGGAAGATACCTGCAGATACTGTACGACGCACCTCCTTACGGATTCGATGTTATGCAGCAGTCTATTAAGCAGGGCTAATTGTAGAATGAGGTTATCAAGCTGATGAGGTTTAGAATGGATGATTATGAGTATATGAGGATATTGGACGAGAAGGCTAGCATGAATGCAAATCCTTATAATGTGGACAATAGAGCTAGGAATTTAGAGTTTTTGGAGAAGTATTCACATTTAAAGGCTAAGATGCTAAGTATGGAAGATCATTATTATAGGTAAAGATTTTATTTGGTGTGAAATTTTGTTTAATAGTAACGATTTAATCCTTATCTTATAAGTAGGCTTTATAATGTATTATTAAGCTACACTATTTATTTACATAATCTAATCAGCACTCCACTAGTAATAAAATTCCTCTAAAAGCCAATTCTAATGCATACTTCAATACATAAATTAGAAAAGTTAGCACTAACTACTGAAATATACAAACTTTATCTCAACTAATATAGAATAGTTGAATTAAATAATAAAATGAATATAGTTCATGAGCATAGACCAACACTAGATTTAGTTAAAAAGCTATTCGGAATAGGTGAAAACTTAAGCCAATTTACCTGAACTCTATTTGACTACGACGGCCTAAAGTATTTCATCCAAGGCACTCAAAGTGGATTTTACTTTAATGCAAGTTGCGAAAACTTTGATTAGATAAGCTAATCTGGAGGAGGCTAAAACTTATAAGATCAGTACGGAGATCTAATAGTTCCACCTATAGACCCTTATAATTTCTCCCTTTAAATAGAATTTGCACAAGCAAATTCTGAAGAATCCATACAAAACATAGCGTAAAAATTAAGTTTATTTAGAAGATTTTTCCTAGGTGGACCATTTCAGCAAAGCCTGCAAAATTTATTAAAAGATTAGCCAATACAAGCTTCTAGTTTTTACGTTGTGAGTAACCTGATAACCCATGTTGTCCCTAGATAAAACCAAGTTGCTTTCATTTTCTAAATAAGTTTTAAGTCAGAGTCAGATAAAGTACTATCATAAGTGTTTTTAACTGAGCTAGAAGAGGCTAAGGTTGGAAATGCTCCTAATATTTCCTTTAATACCCAAAAACCTAGTGATTTGCAGTATCCGTCACAGGAAAACTAAGTGTTTCTGACTGTTTTGTTTTCAAAGAATATTTAATTTAATCCTTAAAGAGCAGCGTTTATGTTGAGCGGATTGAGGGAGTATATAATGTTCCATATGCAAGCGTGTAAGACTTATCTGCATATGAAAGCCCAGAAGAAGACCTAAGACTTCCTAAAGCAGATTGATTAAGCAAAGCCAGAGGATTCACGCAGTTTCATGAGAATAAGAGGAGCCAAGACTATGAGAAATGAAGGAAGACTACAGCATAAGCATTAGTTATAGGTTAATTAGCTTAGTCAAAGATTACTTACTAGTTGTTCTTCTTGAGACCTTCAACCTCTCTTTTTATTTCCAGTTGTATTGTTTTAAGCTCTTCTAGATCTTTTTGGGTAATTTATTAATCTCTTTTAGAACAACATCTTGATAGAAATCGTAAAATTCGTATAATAAAGATGAAGCATAGGAAATATAGGAGTATTAGGTCCAGAGGAGGTGTTGATAAAATGACCTGCAATGTCTTGCTTAAGTGGCACTGCATTAATTTACCTATGTTGATTATTTGTTGTAAATTAGGGTCATAGTTTTTTATTTACCTTCCATTGTACCACTCGAAGTTGATTGAAGGACATATTGGATTGGAGTTGCTTTAGTGATAGCTGCCACCGTGGTAAGACCCTCCATGAGGAGATCCACTACCGTGAGGTGATCCGCTACCATGAGGTGATCCACTACCATGAGGTGATCCACTACCATGAGGTGATCCACTACCATGAGGATTCTATTAATCTCTTTCTTAGCATTTTTCAGGTAAGTATTCACATATATCAGCTATTCCATCAACTAAAATAATATCATCTGAGGAAGTTGATACATCATATTTATGCTCGCCTGGGTCATGCTTCCATGGCTTTGTTGTAAGAACTGTAATTATTAAGGTCATATAAATCAATACCTTCATATTTATTTTGTAATTATAGGAATTTATTAATGCTTATCTTGAAAGTACATATTTCTAATTGACTAATAATATAGTATTATGTTTTATGAAGAGGATATATTTAAGCTATATCTATCCACTAGTAGCAACTCTATGTTCTATATTACATATTTACTCATACAATTTTATCTATATAATAAAATATAGCAAGAGCTAGATTAATATACTGTTACAATTAAATATTGAAGTAAAGTGATTTGACTTTTACAGTATTTATAAAAGAAAGTCTATACTAAGAATAGCTTTAAGTTTTCTTGATTTCTCTCATCAAATATTTGCTCAAAAGGGTATTAAGTAATTAGAACACAAATACAGCATGTTAGTTATAAAAACTTCGAATTTGAAACTGAATTCATATATAGGATACATTATTTATATAAATAAGCAAAGATAATGTTCAGTTTAAGTAACATTAATTCAAAGATTTCTTATATACATATACGAGTAAGTTAAATAAAAGCATATATTTAGCATAGTAGTATTCTTTAACTATATTAGTAGAGGAATAACTTCAGATAGGTCTGCTCTCTCCTTGAATAGTTTAATCAATTTTTTATTAAAGTTTCCTTAACATAAGTAATTAAGTAAACAATATATTCTTTATATAATTTATTGATTTCCTCTAAATTATACGAATGATCAACCTCAAGTCTGGAAATAAGCACAAATTAAGCATATAATTGTCAACAAAGGAAATACTGAAATTCTTAAGACTAAATAGGTATAAATTGATTTAAGAACTAATGAATCAACTTAATCAGAACAAAAGCTATCATTTAATAAATTTTGGCCTTCAAATAGTAAATATAAAGACTATTTATTCTAATTTTTATTCGAAATTAACCTCAATCATTTTTACAGGTAAATGATATCAATGAATTCACTAAGTTGAGCAAATATCTTTTAATACATGTCTATGATTATAGGTACTGGAAAAGAGATGAAATAACCTATTATTCTTTTAATGTCTCCTTCATTTTAACATTTCTGACGTTAACTCATTAGGCTGAGAATCTTTAAACCTACGGCCAGCTCGAAGCTAGTCTCTATATTAGAACTATATTCTATGACTTAGCTATATTATGTTCAGGTAAATTTGATAAAGTACTAAGAGTATATTTTTATGCCCATTTGCTCAAAAAATGATTTAGATTTTTCACGATATACTAAAACTATTATAGAATATAAATTAATGTTATTTGCATTGGAGTTAGATTTTACTATAGACTAAAATTCTTACTTACATTTGTTGCATCTTCTGCATTCCATCATATTTGGTGAAAAAGTGTATTAAACTAATCTAATAGTGGGCTTTATTCAGTAGTTTGATTAGAATAGGAAGCTTGTCTAACTTTCCGGCTGCTTGGTCTCTAATCTTAACTGGATTCAGTTGTATATTCTATTTTGAATCATTCTATACAGGCAAAGACTTGGTTTATAGCTCAATGTTGTAATTTAGTTCAGTTAGATCTAATTCTCTAAACATTTCTATGGTATTTGGTATATAAGGCTCTAACAAATGAGTTTTCATATGAATCGTCAGTTAAGACCTTTGTCTGAAGGATTTACCACATTCTGGGTATTCGCATGAGAAAGGAGTTTCTCCTGTATGCAAATATTCATGTTCTATTAAATTTTGCCTACAAATAAGCCTTTTATCACAGTACCTGCAAGAAAACTATGATATTTCAAGATGATAAAATTTTATATGCCTTTTAAGCGAATAAGAGGCAGAATATCCTTTGTAGCAATTTTAATAAGGGCACGGAAATTGTCTATTAAATGCCATATTTATAAGGAATAAATCAAAAGAAACTATAGGTCATTTTAGTAAAATACTTTCAAATCTGATTAAATATCCACTGCCAATCAACAATTACTGAAATTATATTTTACGTAACTATATATATTTAATCATTGTTATATTATCAATTTATATCTTTTTTTTGAATAAACTAACTGTAGAAGACATTTCTCAGTAATAATTGACAGTAAAATCATATTTAGTATATCACAAAATATTGTTAAGATAACCAAGAGTAAAGCAAATGAAATATCATTTATTTCTAAATCCAAGTATTAATTACTATTTATCGCTTATATTTTTGCTTCTTCAATATCAAAAAGAGCATTAATTATTCTGATTTATTACTAATACCATTATTCATAATTTTAATATCCAAACTTATCAATGCAAAACTAAATAATTAAAGAGTACATAGAATTACCTTATAAAAGTAAAATGCAATTCTAACCTATTTAATATACTTTTATAAAATTCTTAAAGACTTCAAAATGGAATTTCTTTAAGACTTGTATTAGCAGCTATAGTAAAAGGGGAAAATAACAACAGTTTTATGTCTAATCCGTATCCTGCATAACCTTTACGATCCAAGCTCAGAATCTCTAATAAATCCTATCTGATTAATAGTAATTTCAGTTATCTACGTTTAATTACCAAAACAAATAAGCGATATTATAGGATTTTTACTTGTTAATTTGCTATTGCTTGAATGAGCCTTAGATATAAACAACTCATAAGACTGACTGTCTTAAATTCTTCTAACTTCAATTGCAGTTTTTAATCTAATATACAAGAAATCCTTAAAAGTTGACGAGTTTTTCCTTACTTTAGCAGTAGGAGCCTATGGCACTTTCAGGTTAGTTTACACAGGAAAATTTAATCTACTTTACCCAATCTTAGCTTATATTCTGCCAGCTTTGAATAAATTAAAAAGGTTTTTAAAACTAAGAGAGTAATTAAAGTAAAATTAGGCTTATATAATGATTAATAAGTACAACAAAATTACAATAAGTAAAAAAGCTTTGGACTTGTTAGAAATATAAAAGATAACCTGGGACTATTTAGCAAATATCAAATCAAATGGAGAGCTATTGGGAAATATCATAAAATAAGATGAAGCCAGAGCAATTGCAGTTAATGTAAAAGCTAAAACTCTGATACTTTTAATCACAAAGATGAAGTAAAGCACTAAAATCCTTATTTATGACTTCACATTATAGGCTTAAAGTCCTTAACTTACATATAAGGTGAATTAGACAATTTTAGAGCATATACAGTAATAGGTAAAGCCCCAACTAAACGATTTAAGTAGCTGCTTATAAATAATAAAAGATAAACTTACTAGAAATGAATTTAAGTAGGTTTATAACAGTCTTTTACTGCACTATTACTCTATTTATGATATTTAAGAGTTATGCATGGTAAATTCAGATTCAGGAAACTTGTCTTAAGTAAAAGCAGTTAGAATTAGATCTGAGGTAAAGAAAATTATCCAATTTGTATAAGTATATGCTAACTAAAGATCTATATAGATACAATGCAACTGCAATAGTCAGGTTATACTTATCCCTAGTGTTTCTGTTAGGAGAATTGTAATTGGAGTTTTACAAAATTTGATTCGGTAATTAGAGGAAAGTAGCTAAATTATTATAAGTTAATAGAATACGTAAGAAGAGATACAATTGATACTGAAATTTCCTGGGAAAGCTATACAGGTTTAGAGCTACTTATACAGTTTGGCCAATCTGATCGGAAAAGGAATTACTATAAGATAAAACTGTGTAGTTATTTCTGTATGGCTGCATAAGGAAAAGGATAGTGACGATGAGAATTGAAGTAGTTAGTAAAACAAATGATTTCATTATTTATAAGTTACTAGGGAGTTTATAGCTCATATTAAATAGACATTTTGAGTATATAGTACTATATATTTTAATTTACTGTTATTACAATGTAGTTAGTATGTTTATCGATAAGCTGTATGAATGCAGGAAAACTATATCAAAAGAACTACTAAATATATTAGTTTAAAAGGATTGTTTTCCATATTTATCATCATTTAACTAATATTTACCCTTACCAGGCAATAATAGATGTTTTTTCATAATCCAATACTGATCAGATAATTGGAATAGTCCCGATTAAAATACATTTACCCTAAATCAGTCAAATAGCTTATAAATTCATAGTAATTAATTGTAGTGTATTTCACACCATTAGCACATGAAATAAAATCTGTATAAGCTATAGCTCACGACAAAATATACCTATAATATCAATAAATAAAAATAAAAATGTTATTTTACAATGGCTCAAACCCTTTATTTTGCTTCCTGACTTCATAATTTTATCTAAATATTAAACTCAAATAATTTAATTTCCTAATAGGTGTATTTTAAAGTGATTGGCTTAAAATCCTATAAACAAAATATGTCAAAACAAACAACGTAATAAAGTGCAGACTTACTATAGGGTGCCGAGGTCTAACCCTCCTCTATATGCTCCTTAAATATTTAATCTTCTCTTAAATAGGCCAATAATACAGATTTTTCCTAAGCCATGCGCCGCCCCAGGTTTAGGACTTCAACTGGTCCACAAGCCACGTTGAGAAAATTGAGAATGGTCCTTAACAAATTAACAGAGGACAATATTGCAAAACTTGGTAGCTAAATCGTCGTTGATTTTACATTTGAGCAAGAGCTCGCCACTTAATTTATCAATTTGATTTTTGAAAAAGCGACGCAATCTTCTCATTTCACATAGGTATTAGCCTAGCTTTGCAGTTATCTAAGCGCAGAATTCCACGAAAAGACAGATTAAGGTTAATTATTTACCACCACTCTGTCCTAAAAAATCAGAACTATAATGGAGGCCGGCTACTGTGACAATTTCTGCAGTTAAATCAAATTTTTCGGATTCCTACTGAACTATCAGGTAATCAATCAGGAGAGTCTCCTGCAAAGCCTTGATATTCTGTTAGAAAACATATGTGATTAATCAGTGGAGGAATTTTGCTAGATAATAAAGTCCCATGGAGCCTTACTGTAAAACTAAAAGCTTTAAGACTTCTAAAACACTCTCTAAACGGTAAAGTCTAGAGAGATATGCTCCCATAGAATCTAAATAATAGCAGAAAACACTGTCGAGCTGCTTTAAAGCTTAGCCGATAAGAAAGAAGAGGTGGTAATAGTGCCCGACTTACCCTAACTACGGTGTAAGACTAGAGTTTAATTCACTAATCTCTAAATCACCAAATCCCCCTCAACTCCTTGTATAAGATCGATACTCCGGAGAAATTTGAAAAACGATGATAAAGAAAGCATTAGAAATGTAGTTAGAGGTCTGAGGACGGAGAGTGACATTGACTCTAGTATAGATGGCATCAAGAAGCTTATAGATGATAATATCTCTCAAGCTAGCATTGTTCACTATATGGTAAAACATGCACTGCTAGAGTAAAATGAGGACAGATGGTTTAAGCTGTTCTGCAATATGATCAGCCAGGCAGTTGATCTGATTAAGCCGCAGAAGCTTGAAACTGGGTTGTCAAAGGTTGTTAATGATATGAAGGAAGTCTAACTGGATGCACCGCATGCTCTTAGGTTTATTAGAGGGATTATTGAGGAGCTGGGAAATTTGAACACTTTGCTGGAAAAACAGTTTTTGTTGCATCGGCTACAGATAGTTTAGTAAATTATTTTCACTTATTTTGGCATATTTTAAGCTAAAATCAGCATAATTCTTTATATGAAAACTTTTGCTAGATCATTTTTAAAATGTCAAGCTCATAATCACAATTAGACAAACTTGAACTATAAGTGGATAAATTAGAATAGGAGAAGTTTGATTTACTCAGTCAGTATGCAGAATCTTAATTGATAATTGAAAGCAAGGACTAAGAAATAGAATCACTTTAATCTCAAATAAGGAAAAGTTCAAATCCAAATCAAATAGAAATGCTAGTAAAGGAAAATGAAAAACTAAGGAAAAAGTTATAAAAGTACTAGAATAAAGAGAATTCAGACTGTTAAAATTGTTTTAGGAGAATTCCCAAATTAAACTTAAAGTAAAAGTTTAAGCCTACAAATGATACTCAGAGTACTAGGAGAACTCGTAAACTTTCTTAAACAAGATCGAACAATTAGTTAGTTAAAAGATCACTGAGTAGGAAGAATTTGAATAACACTGTAGTAGAGAGATAAGGAGAGCCAGAAAAGTTTTTGAAAAGGATGAAAAGACTACTTAAAACTAATTAAGTGTTAACCTTCAATCAAATTTGGAGACAGGTGAAAAGACTAATGAATGAGTATTTGGTTCTGAAAAAGCAGTAAAAGGTATCTGGGTTTGATATTCTAACTAAACTATTAAGAACGACTTAAGTATAAAATATTGAAGATTTGCCTACTTATGTATCGAAATGCTAAACGGATAGATAAAAACTCAAGAAAGTAATCAAGTTGTTGAAAAGGAAGTATAGAGTTATTGAAAGATCAACGGATAATGAAATCAATTTTTCTAATTTAATATAAAATAAGTTTTAGGGTAAAGTGGTAGAACTAATTATTGTTTAAGCGGATTTTGCGAATTAGATGTTTACAATTTAAGTTTGGCATAACAGCATAAATAAAGTTTATTATAATAATATTAAGAAGGAATTAAATAAAATAGTTAAAGATATGTATTATATTTGTAAATTTATGTAAGGAATGTTTGTATATACTCGTTTATAGTATAATGATTGTCTTTTAATTGTATTTTGAGTTTAGATAATTCCTTAAATCTCGTAATTAATCAATAATCTAACACTCTATTTTAGTATTTAATAATAACTTTATTGCTGTATTTAGTGATAATCAGAGTTTTTATAATAAAGCTTCTAAACAATAATTATATTAAAATTACGTTTTTAGAAACTAGTTTGAGATCTTTTAACTTTATACTAACTCAATAAAGCAATTTAAAAATAAACTAAGACATTCAAATTAACACTAATTATCTAATGTACCTTATTCTTGTAATTTGGTACTTGCCAATTAACATAGCCAGCAATAGCTACTTCAATTTTTTAGATAAACTTTTTAACCAAAACAGTTTCTACATAATAAATCACTTTTCTAATGCCTTTATATAATATGATCTTTTAACTTTTAATCAATTGAAAGGCTGCTTAAGCATAATGAGCAAGTAATATTTTACTCTAAATGATCTTACAAGTGTTGATTAAGTATGATTTAATCACTAAATTTTAAACGACAAAATAAACATACTAATTTTATAGATTATTCACCATCGTTATGCACAACTCTTTAATGTTAATTTTTCTATTGATACTCTACAGTACTACTTTCTTAATAATCTTATCCTGTCTTTTCAATCTCTTAATGAACATTGTGAGTCATATGTTAAGTCAGATTTTATTATGTATATTACTTTTCCATGCATATAACACAAGGAAATTCAATAATCATTTAATGCATTGACGTATGTTAATATCACAAGGTTTCATCTTTAAATCATTAACTACAGAATGTGCATTTGTATTACATCACTTCCTAATAAAAGTTCTATTAATTCTCATCTTAAATTTCATTTAAGTGTTAAAAATTCTTATTAGTCTAACGCTCAGATTCATGTCTCTTTCTATGACGATTTAATCACTACTATGATTTAAAATACCTTTAGCATATATCACACTAGACATAGCTTTTATTAGCATGTATCAGTAAATGTCTCTTGTAGCTCCTTTTTACTTAGAATATTCGTCTACATATTGAACATTTATATATACTTTTATTGTAATTATTCATTGATGTTTAATGTAGTTTCTTATGCTATTCAAATTTTGCTTTGATATAAAAGTTTCTACCACATTCTTAACAAGTAAATTTATTTTCTAAGTGACTGTATTTGTGAGCCCTTAATGATATTCTTTGTTTAAAGGATTTTCCACAAGTATCGCATTACCAATTATTTTTGAAATCGTGCATAAGGACATGATTATTTAAATCACTTATTTAATAAAATGATTTTGAGCATATTTGGCATTTAAAAGGCTTATTTTATTCATTATCTTATGTCTATTTGTCCATTTATTAGTTTTACTCTTAAGATAAAATGGTACTTTTATGAGAAAGCATATGGCTCTCTAGCTTTTAAGATTTAGAAAATACTTTATGGCAATATACACATCTTAACAGTTTATTTTATTATTCATCTATTTCATGATCTTTAGAATATGAGGAGTTAGTGTCTAATGAAAATTAACCAGACTATTTGTTTCCATTACTATCAGATTCTAAAAATACTTAATCTTCTTTAAGCTACTATGACAAATCATATGAACGATGCGAAACTCTTTGATTAGATGAATTTTAGTTTTCCATATATTTATTATAATAATGGCTTTAGCATTTACTCTTGAAATATTACTTATTGGAATACTATAATTTAGTCTATACATGAGTAAAAGTTAAAGCAGTGATTAGAAAATACATATTATAAGAATTGGACGCTAAATTATAGAAAATGTTTCAAAGCTAGCTTAATGAAAGCAATTAGTAAGATTCTAAGTTATCATAAGATTAGTATATTCATTTAAAAATTATATCAGATAATCATAGTCATTAATAAGTAGTATAAAAGCTATAAAAAAAGTAATTAATAAGTAGTTATCTAAACATATGATATATTTGTATATGCAGTTATCTTATATGATACTCGTGAATGCATTATGATTAAAGAATAATTCTAACAATGGACTGAATAGAATATTAAATAATTAAGATAAATGAATGATTAAATAGATCAATACATATTAATACAAACAAAGAAAAATAGGGAATATCTTCTAAGACAGTGAAAAATAATATTCAAATGATATAATCGTGCAAAAAATAAAAGCAATAATAGATAGTATAAGAAATGTAATTTATATGGGTATAGTAAAGAATTTGAAATAAGAGATACATTTATAAAATATAATAACAACCTCTATTAAGTTATTGTATATTATTTGCATTAATATCTATATGAGTATTCACTAACTAAGAAGTTATTATTAAAATACAAACACATTCGATAAGGATAGATATTAAACCAAGTATAAGTAATATATTTGAACATTCAAAATATATCTAATAGAACATAGATATGGGTGATAAGTTAAAGAATATTTAATTATCAGATAAGAAAAGGGAAATCTTATTTAGATCACTCTAAAATGAATAATTAAAAAGAGGATAACTATCAGCACTGAGAAGAGATTTAACTAATGTATATTCAAGATTAAATTAATAGTTAATACTAACTTTTCTACTAATACTCTATAGACCTACTTTCCTATTAATTTTATACAGTCTTTTCACTCTCTAAATAAATGCTATGAGTCAATTTCATATGGTAGGTCAGATTTTATGGTGTATATTACTTTTCCATACATATGATACAAGGAAATTCAAATAGCTATTAATGCATTTATATATGTTAATATCACTATATATCATCTTCAAATTATTAACTGCAGAATGTGCATTTATGTTAAATCACCTCCTAATAAAAGTCCTATTAATTCTAATCTTTCAAGTTGGTTTGACGCTAAAAAGTAGTCTAATAGTAAGATGAATGAAGTAATTTATGTCTTTAATAACTTCTTTTTGTTCTAAAAGCTTTATTACATTATTGACAACGAAGTTATTTTTATTCATGCAACTCTTAATGCTCAGCTAAAGAGCATTTTCATTTAAACCATCTTTAGCATATATTACATTGAAAATCTTTCTTATCAATATGCACTTGTAAATGCCTCATATAAAGACGTCCCTGTTAGTACATTTTCCCACATAATTAGCATTAAATCATACCTTAACTAGAATTACTAATTTACTGTAAATGCTGTTTTTTATGCTATTCGAAATTTTCTGCAATTTAAAAGTTTTTACCACAATCTTTACAAATATAATTACTTCTTCTATGCCTGTATTTATGAGCCTTTAGCTATTCTTAATTTTAAAAGCTTTTACTGCAAATATCACAGCTGAAATCGTTTTAGAAATTGTGCGTAGGTAAATGCAAACAGAAATCACCCATTGAATAAAACCATCCTAAGCATGCTTTACATTTAAACGGTTAATTTGATTAGTAATTCCTTTTATGAGAAAGAATATGACTTTCAAGCCTATAAGATTCTGAAAACACTTTATTACAATATAAGCATATCAATGGTTTACTCTGGTCTTATTATATTAAGCTTTAAGTTAAATTTTGTGTATTCAGTTCATTATCCTTAGAAGACAAGGAGTTAGCGTCTAAATAAAACAATTATTCGCTATCATTAGTATTGGTTCAAGATTCCAAAAATACTTGATTGCTTTAATGTTGTTATTAAATTTCCTCAGGAGTTATTTAATTAGAGTAATTTTAATCTACCATTTATATAATAATGTTGCGTGTTGTATGATAATAATTTACACTTATGCCATATTGAATATTATGGATAGGAATTAAGAGATAAAACGATTTATATTAAAGTAAATGATGTATTGAAGTGCAATATATTATAGATAACTAATAATACTCCTTTCTTACCAATATATACTCTATTTATCTTCTGCTTATAATACTTTTGTACCTTCTATATCAATCGTTATATTTCTTTTCATACCTAATCTCCATAAGTTAGCAATTATATAACTGTATTTACAACAAATTAAGAACTATATTCTATTTACAAATTAAAACATAGAAAGCAAATATGATTTTACTGATATCTTTCTCCAAAACATACATAAGGTTGGAAATCTAATTGATTTCTCAGATATGTTTGAATTTATTCACCTGCAAATATCTCCTAGCATTTGAAATACTCTTGTTATTATGATTCCCTAAGTACATTATGACTATATTTTGAAGTCTTCTTATCACTTTTATGGATTATAGAAAGATTAATATATAAGAGCAATTAGAACTAAGAAATATGCGATAAGAATCGATTTAATGTTAAGTAATATATTTGGAGATAATATTAAATTATTATCAATATTTCACTAAAAGTGTACAAGACAGTTTTAGAATATATTAGCATAATGACTAAGTAAGCTGAGTGTTTTATTAAAATAAATTAATTAATCTTATACCAAATATCTAATATATGATTTGATTAGGATGCGGCTTCATAATGTTAATTTCCCTTTGAACTAAACTGGTTACTACACAATGAATAACCTTTTAAAGATTTTTATACGATATGATCTTACGAATGTTAATTAAACTCTGTTTAATTGCTAAATTCTAAATGGCATAATAATGTTTTAGAATGCTTTCATTGATTATCAGTCTATTAGGCTATTTAATTCTAACTTTCCTATTAATCTCATATATTACTATTTTCTTATTAGTTTGAGGTTAATATACCAGTATTCACTTAATCTTTGTCTAAATCATTCTTAATACTACAGTTATGCATCAATTTTATATGAGAAGTCAAACCTTATGGTGTATACTACCTTTTCATACATAAAACACAAGGAAATTACATTTACTCTTAATGCATTGACACATGCTGTAATAGCAATTTACCATTGTAAAATTATTAACTGCAGAACGTACATTTAAATGATATTATCTCCTTTTGAGTTTGAAACGTTAATTAGGTCTTACGTTAGCCATTATGCTATTTGGTTTAAACGCTCAAACTTGTCTAAATCTAATCTTTACATTCAGATAAATGTTTCTGTATACTTTTTTCCCTCCTAAATCTTTAGCCGCATCTTTCGCAATGAAGTTATATTTATTCATGCACCTTTCTATGCTCAACTAAAGAATACTTTTTTCTAAAGTACTTTTTGCAGATTTTACATTAAAAGTCTTTCTTATCAGTATGAATTTTTAAATGTCTATTGTAAGCCCAGCGCTATAAAAATACTTTTTTACATGGTTTACATTAGAATACATTATTATTGGATTTATTAAGCAACTCTCGATGTAATTTCATATGCTGTTCAAATTTTTCTTTACTTTGAAACTTTTTACAACATTATTTACAAAAAAACTGGCTACTTGTAAGTCTTTGTATATGAGAAACTAAGTAGGCTCTCTTTTTGAAGGATTTTTTGCACATATAACAGATGTGATTAGTTTTAAAATTATGCATACATGTATGCTTATTTAAGTCCCTTGCTCTGTAAAATGATTATGTGCAGTTTTTACATTAAAAGAGCTAATTTGGTTATTGATTCTCTGTATTTAAAGTCTGCTTGCTAATTTATTCATTTTACTCTTAAGATACAATGGTATGAGAAAGTATATGACTTTAAAACTTAGAAGACTCAAAAAATGATTAATTACAGTATGTGCATATTAATAGTGCACTCTAATTCACTTATATTTAATTATGTGTATTCGTTTCATTAGCTTTAGATTATGGGAAGTTAGCATCTAACTAAAACTAAGTAGGTTTTTATTTATCATTAATATAGGTTCAAGATTCCAAAAATATTCGATTGGTTTAAGGATGTTATGTGAAATTACTGGAATGATGTTAAGCTCCTTGGTTAGATGAATTTTTAGCTGCCATCTACATTTATTGTATAAATGGATTTTGTATTTTAAAAGAACATTGATAATTCTATCCTTTGAATATAACGTATAGTAAAGGTAAGTATTGTATATCGTTTTTGGACTCCAAGAAATAATTATTTAAAAGCTAGCTTTATCTAATCAATTATATAGCTTTAAACTATCATAGAAGTAGAATGGATTATAATGTTAGAAATTGTAATGGATAAAAATAATATTGCTATTCAAACAATCAGAATATAATTGTGTTAAAGCTCTAAGTAGTCCCTTATTTCTTAGACTTGATTTTAAGTAATAATTATTACTTATCTCCCAATATAAATTAACTCTTTCAATTATTATTGATAATAAAAAGAGTATTGAATAATTATAATAAAACCTGCTTTAATATTAAATTTGTTATAATGTTTAATTTAGTTATTGTCTTATAAGTTTTCTTAATTCAAGCATATCATTTGTTGAATTGACCTTTTGATTAAATCATTTTAGTATAGTTAATTATAAAGTTTTAGGAATAGACAAATAACAGTGAAAGAAAGTGAAGATATTCAAAGAGAATATATAATAAAAGGGAACAAAGTTTAATATATTAATAACTATTAAAGTTAACTAATTTCATACCAAATATCTAATACATAATTTGGTATATGTTCATCACATAGCCAGCAATTAGTTTCATTATCAATATTATTTTTAAGTCATTACGATACATTCTCATAACTTTAGCTACGACAGCTTCTACATAATAAATCACTTCTTTAGTGTTTTGACATAAGATGATCTTTTAAGGGTTAATCAATTAAAAGGTTACTAGAACATAGTGAACAATAAATCATGCTTTACTCTGAATGATCTTATAAATGTTGGTTAAGTTTGATTTCATCGTTGAATTATTCATTACAAAATTCACATTATAGATTATCAGTACACTCTACAGCCCTATTCTCCAATTCATTTTAGTTGCTATCTTAATAAGTTACTTATGAACTATTGAAGCTATGAGTTGATTACATATGAGAAGTTAAATTTGATGGTGTATATAATCTTTTATTACATATCATGCAGAAGTATTCCATCAACTTTTAGTGCATTGATATATGCTATCATAACACATTGTTATCTTTAAATTATTCATTACAGAATGTGCATTATATTACTTTAGTTTGTAACTCTTATTAACTCTAATCTTTAAAGCTAGCTTAGTGTTGAGTAATTAGATTATCCTAATGTTTAGGCTCATGAATTTTTAAATGTCTTTAAAGGCTTTTTCTTGTACTGAGCACTCTATAACATATTTTACAACGAAGTGAGTCAGATTTATGCTATTTTTAATGCTCAATTAAAGATGTCCTTCATTTAAACCATTTTTAGCATATATAGCATTAATAAGATTTCTTATGAGCATGTATTTTTAAATGTTTATTATATTGAGATCCTTTTTCATATATTTTCTTACATATTTAGCATTAAATCATATTTTCACTAGAATTATTTTTTAACTGAAGATGTTATTTCTCATGCTATTCTAGTTTTTCTTTTACTTCAAAGTGTTTACAGCATCATTTACAAGTGAACTTACTTTTTGAAAATTTGTATTTATGAGCAATTAAAGAGCTTTTACGTTTAAAGGATTTTTTGCAAATATCACAGGTTAAATTAGCCGAATTATCGTTAGCCATATGCTTTTTTAAATTAGTCGTTGAGTAAAATAGCTAGCAGTATAGTTTCCGTCTAAAAGGTTAATTTTATTATTCATTCTCTGTGTAGTTTGGAATTGATTAATTCTAAGATATAAGGGAATGCCTATGAATATGAGTTTTAAACTTGTAAGATTCAGTAAATACTTTACTACAGTAAGAGCATTCGAATAACTTACTTTAATATTGCTATATTAGATCTTGAGTTAGATTTTGTGTATTTGTGTCATTATTAGAATAAAAGGAGTTAGCGTCTAACTATAATTGTACAGATTATTAGTTATCATTAGTATTGGTTCAAGATTCCAAAAATATT
>CAKKTI010000051.1:0-63292 GCA_920105805.1 Condylostoma magnum
TTAAGAGTTTCTAAATAACTAGGATTTTAATCCCCACCACCTCGTCTAGCATTTGAAAAGGGTTGAATGCTGTTTATTTGCTAAGAATGGCACCATTCTATACAGTTTTTGCAGTAATCCTAAAAAGAAAGTCCTTCTCCATTTACCTAGCTACTACTAGGGATTAATAACTGTATGCTTAATAAGCTAAGCAAGGCTGAGAGATGCTTTTAGAGAGTAGTTGACTAAGATCTAGAAAGCAGTTCTATAGAAAGATGAATAGGCAGAAGAGCTAGTCGGTATATGAATCGTAGGTGGTTCTAATTGTTTCCTTTTGAAGTGATATACGTAACAGATGCATTATCTTCTATAAGAAGAGACTGGATGGAAAATGCATGTGAGTTTTTATAAGCAATCGACATAGAGTAACCTTCACTTCCTTAAAACAGATTTTTCCTGCTATAAAGATCCCCTGCTGAGGAAGGTGATGAGTTTGTAATATCAATGCTTATAAAAGGCACGCTGCTACGGTATTTAGGAAGACTGAGGGAGGCTGAGGTTATGCTGGAGTAGGCTATTCAGTACTAAACTACAGTGCTAAATGAGATATGGGTTATTCCACACTTAATGTATGAGTTGGGAATGATTTATATAAAAGGAAGAGACTGGAAACTAGGTAGAGACACGTTTTTAAAGGCTAAGAAGTTCAAAAAGTATGATTTCAGAAGATCACTCAATTTCAAGCTAAATGCAGCACTTGCGCATATTTCTAGTGAAGAGGATAAAGAGCATAAAATTTCTTAATTCATTTAAATTGATAATGTCTTAAAGTAAGTTAGTTGTGAAGTAAAAAATGCAGAAAAATCAGCCACCGGCTGGAGTTATATAAAGAAAGGCAGCTGGGAAGGAGTAGTAAGGAGGTAACAGTAAAGAATGTGCTATAAAATGTAAATTGTGTATGCTTAGCTTTTAATAGTATGAAGTATAGAAGGTACTGCCTTATAAAATGCTGTTGTTGTTTAAACAACATACTAGACACTCTGGCAGGCAAATTTTTGATCTAAGTCATTTAAGGGCTATTTCTTTAGATATTTTAAGTCATTGAATAAGAATTTGTGATCTTTGTTTTATGTTAGTTATTAATGAGTATGAGCTTATAAAGGTTGAATAGAAATTAAGGAGAGCTATGAATGTGCCTAATAAGTAGGAAAATGTACTTGAGAATGCTAATTATGATCACCCTGTATTTATGCCGCAGTATATGTTGTAATGACGAATTCTACTGTACTTTCACTCCTTAGAATTTGTGTCTCCAAAACACACTTTAACCAGCGGATATATTTTTGAGTTTGAAATATTTGAGCATAAGTATAAAACCAAGCTTGAAACTAATAAAATATAGTAAAGCAAGTAAAATTATCATCTACTTAAGCTATTCTACTTTTTTGCAACTTAAGACGATGATAGTATTACTAAAATATGTAAAGATGAGTACTTAGAGCTCAGATTATTTAAGTAGAGTAACTTGAATAATATTATAGCAAAAGCATAAATTTAGCCTTTGAAGCTGTTTAGCGGGTAGTACACATAAGGCTAGGCTTATATACAGAATTTTCAAGTTTTGCTATTTCAGTAGGAATATATCATCTTTAAGTTGAAATTATCAGTAGGAATTGCTTGTGACAATTAAATAGATGCTAAGAATTTACCTATAACCATAACAAAATTCAAGGGTTGTTATGTACCTGAGGAGATGTACTTTAACTCAGACCCTCTGCCTAATTCATGGATGGAACTTTTCTAGCAAGACTATAATGATGCTGAAAGCTCTAACTAAGTTAACCTATTAGAGTAAATGTATCAACCAAAGCTAAAAAACAGAGAGATTATACAATCACCAATAGGCTCGACCAAAGTTTTACATTTAAACGTTGAATTAAATCCGTTTAAAAAGGTCACAAGAAATATCACTCCTTCTAATTTTCATAAAAGACTTTACACACCTATAAAGCCAAAATAAATCCAAAGGGCCTAATCGCATACAGTAGTAAATAAACCTAAACAAGAAGCTTCTACCAACACATCTCTCAACACTTCCATCAAAGTTTATTATACCAAAGATATCAGTAAAAAGCTAAAATCTCCGTCATTTGTATCTTAAAAGGTAAATTAATCATTCCAAAGCACCCAACAAAACCTTATTGACTCCTATATTAGCCTTAACAAGCAAAAAATCCAAGACGTTTAAAAGGCAGATCTAGAGCAGTAAGTAGACCGATTCCTTAAATCTAGAAACTACTAAAACTAACGTATCGAAAAATCACAATCCCAGAGTAATCTAATAATAGAAGTAAAACCGAAGTAATTAAAAAAATCAGAATCCTTCCTACATAAGCGCCCTCAAAGCCACATACGCATAACAAGATCCAAAAGCAGAAGACAAAAAGCCCGCTAAGTAAGGACAGACAAATGAATTTAGAGCTATATAGCCGGACCCTATTCCCTTAAATCAAATTTGTAAATATAACATTTTTTTAATCCTGCATGTTTCTTAAAGACCTTAGAGCTCTTACAAAACACTAATTATCAATATACAATGCAGGAGTATCTGCAGTTGCTTATATGTACGGTGTTCCTGCTATATCCCCTGCGAACACTTTGCTACTTTTTTCTGGTAGTTGTAATTTTTAGATAGATTTTATAGCAACTAGCACACAAGTTTTTAATTAAGTTATTGAGATTGAATAGGATAGAGTTATGAAGCGGACTCAAGACCGTCCGTTGCCTCAGGGAAGAATTTCTAAGGAGGCTGCCATGGGAATCGGGGGAGCAATGGGGGCTTCTGGGCTATTGGCCTTATATTAGTTTAACTCTTTAGCGCCGTTAGTAGGACTGGGAACATGGGCCGGGTACCTAGGCTTGTATACACCCTTAAAGCAATACTCTAGGTTCAATACGCATGTAGGGGCATTGGTTGGAGGCTTACCTGTATATTTAGGATGGGCAGCAGCTACAGGAAGTTTGTATGGATAAACTCCTCTACTTATGTCAAGTTTCATAGTAGCTTGGTAGTTTCCTCATTTCTATGGGATTTTATGATCACATAAAGACGATTTTAAGAAAGCAGGATTTAAAATGATAACGGATATAGACCAACTCGGCATAAAATCCGTGCGATCAGTGTATTTAGGTGCATTTGGAATGTTAGCTAGTGCAGTTTCCCTAGGGGCAACTGGAGTGGTTTCTCCTTGGATTGTGGCAGTTGGATTATACAGCGTGTAATACCCAATGCGGCAATCGTTAAAGGAGTTTAGGGCATATCCAAACTCAATGACAGCTGGTAAGATGGTGGGGGCAACTTATAAAATCATCCTGGTATTCTACCTAGCTCTCACAACTTCTCTGGGATATCAATGGCTTATGAAGTATTTAGAATCAGTTAGAGCGTTTACTAACAGCAAAGCAAGGAAATATGATACTTATAATCCTTAGCAAAATTAATTTTTTAGGTAATATTAACAACGTTAAATGGAAGTGAATTAATAATATTCGCATGATCCAAACTTCTACTCGGTTTTTTCTGATATTAAAACAGTTTCACCGCAGTAGAAGAAGCAGAGTTTTCAAAAATGCCTGGAATTGCATAAGAATAATATATTTTTAACTTAAACTGGTATTACTAAGGAAGATTTGAATACTCTGGCGAAGTAAAGGTAAATTATAGATAGGATTATGGAAACAAGAGAGGCCTAGCAGCTAACTGAGGTAATTGAATAAAGAATGGCTTATTAAAGAAGTTAGTAATAATTTATAAGGAAATCACGATAAAGAGAAAAACGATAAAAGGTATAGCAGAGTAAGCTTGAATAGCATCGATATAAGAAGAAAATTGAGCTGATTACTTATAATACGAACAAACAGTATTACACTACAACTCCATTCCAGCCTAAGTTTAAATTTCTTATTGGATTAATACAAGCTCCTCACAATAAACTAGGAAATTTAAAGATTAACATACCAGATAGCTATTACTACGACAATGATCTCTATTTTGTCTAGACTAATGACTAAGGCTAGGTAACTTGCAGCAAAAACGTGAATATATACAGTTTTGCTAAATGAATTAAATAAGCTATGTAAGAAGAGCCATAAGACTCTTAAAAACCAATCCACCATGGCTCAGTTATAGCTAGAGTGGCTCATTGGGATAATAATTCAAATGCTTTTGTGATGTCCTGGGATGACTTTACTCGAAAGGTTGACTGAAACGAGTAATTTAGAGGATGTTTGCTCTAAAAGTTTATTAGAAGCTCAGGAGGAAGGCCAACCATTACACGATTATACTACTATAACTTTAACAACGACTCAAAAGCAAACTTTGCTTATTATATTACTTGTAATGGCTTGTCAACCTGCAGGGCAGACTAAATAGAGTAGTATTGCCTCGTGGATATTAATAAACCTGAGGTTTTAGAGGTATTTAAAGCTTCTGGTGTGGCTTTACGGGGATTTGAAAATGAGGCTAAAAAGATTTGTAGATATTTGCAAAAAGGATACAATGTTAGGATAAATGAAATTGTGTTAGATTTTATGAAGGATGAACAGGGTAAAATTTGGTTTATATCGTGCTAAGGGTTTTAGTTAGATGGAACAAGTTTGGTTAAATCTCCTGTTTTAAATAAGTCTCAGTAGAAAGCAGTTCCTTATAAACACTATGCCTTGTGTAAATTGTGCAGGCTTTATTATCCTGTACTAGAGCTTTCACATAATCTAAGTGTTAAAATGCTGCTTACGTTTAAATAATCTATTGGGAAAAGATTAGAAATGTAATGGGATACGTCTCATTTATTCGTACCAAATGCGGAGATGTTGTCTTAGAATGTAAGAATTTGCTATCACTGTTATATGTTAGTCATAGCTGAGTTTGATTTAATTGGAACCAGTTAGGATATCAGCAAGTTTTATAGTATTGAGTACTAGGAAAAAGATAGAGAAGGGGAAAAATAGTTAGAGATTCAATGGTAGTTTTTGCCATAAAGGCTGTCTTAATGGAGACTTATGTTCATGTTTAAGAAATTTGAAATAGATAAGCTTTAAGGATATAAGTATTTACAACTAAAGTACTGTGATTAAATAACATGCTGAAAAATAGAAAATGTTATCTAGGTAAAAGATGATTAATTATATGTAAAAGTGCCCTTTTTAAAGGTTCTTTACTTTTACAACAATCCTTAAACTCATCCTTATGATTTTTTGAAATAATTAGAAGTAGAAATTAGAATTACTTATACTAAGCAATGGAATTCTACTATAGTTAGTACATCTTCTAAATTTTTCCAATATTTTTCAGCTACTTTGCCTCCAAATACAGCTATTACTTCTCATAAATTTATTGCATTATTTAATAAAGAAAACTAATCATCTGCCTAGTTGCAGTTTTACATAGGGATTAGTCGAGATTAGGATATTCTAACTAGAAATATAAGGGTGTACTTTGACAAATAATTTGAAGCTTATATACCTGAGCATTATTATATGACCAGTGATCCATTGCCTGATTAATGAATGGAGATTTTAGTATAGTATAAACCCAATTAAACCTTTGAGGAATAGGAGAAATATGCATTACAAAAATACTCACCTAGATTAGCCAAATAGGACTTAAAAAACATGTAAGATACTTCATACCCGTTTAAGTCATCATTCCGAGATAGATATAAGCATAAAAGTACAAAGAATATTCCTAGACATTTAGCAGAAAGGAAAAATTGTATATAGTAACCAAATCACCCTATTATGAGTAAATCTAGCTCAGCTGCAAAAACTAAAAGACCTATTTCTGCTAATAACATACAAGATTTTAATACTGTTTATAAAAGAGGAGTTGAAAAAGATATTGCACAACTTTATTCTACAGTTGCTTCGTATATTAATAAAACGAGGTCAAGTAGAGCTACTTCTGCAACCAGGACAGGAAGCAAGAGAATTTCAAGGTCGAATAGCAGGAATCTTACACCATAGATTAAAGAAAGAATGAGGCCAATGTCAGCTAGGCCTGATAGATGAAATTTTATATAATAGATTTGTATGTAATTTGATTATGGTTTAATTAATTGGTTGGATCATTTCTATGTTCAAAGTACTTATACAATTTATTCTTCAGAAGCCTAATTTTTATTGTTTAAAATTCATAAATAAATTTAGTCGGTTAGTATAACGGGATAAGAAAATAACCTAATGATAATTAGCCAAATTTATAGCTTTTATAATTAACTCAACAGATTCAGTATTTATAATCATTAATTAAACTACTTGTCTCCTATTTATATTAGAAGTTCTCGATTTCGTTCAAATCATTTGTGAGCGTGAAGGAGGTTAAAAGTTAGATATTTTCTACTCAAATCTAGATAAATCTATTGATGTATTCAAAGATATGGCATTTTTTCTTATTTACTTTACAGCTGGCAAAACAGTGTTACTTCTAGACAATTAAACTACCTTTATACTAGGGAATTGTAAATATTTTTCTTGAATAAAAGGTTTTAATTAAGTTAATAACAAAGTAACAAATTAATCTTTTTCAACTTGATTGAGCTAGTCTGCATTTTTTCTAATTACAACATACAATTTTTCTATATCAATTTATACAATTTTGCCTAATGCCTTTTACTTGTTAGAATCTAAATAAGATGCTAAAATTCTAGCAAGTTTGTACTCATTTCCATACTTAAATTTAAACTTTTGAATTAATCTTAAATGACTTTCTCTTAGCTTATTATAATCTCTTTCTAAATCACTAATTTTTTATTGCAAACTGGTAACATATTTACTTGTATCTTAATCGTTATAGTTCTAAGCATCTTTTAGCTTTTCTTGTAAATTATCAACTACCTTTTAAGATGTATGACTTTTTCTTATAAACTGCTACTATAATTATTGATTGATTTACAATTCTGTTTACAGTTTTTACAGTTAATCTTCTAAAAACGCATTTCTAGTGCCTAGTTTCTCCCCCAGCTAGCATTACTAGAAAAGTTCATTATTAAGTTTCTAATTTTCTTAAATTGTTAAAAGAGTCATTGAGTTTAATTATTTCTCATTAACTGCTTTCATCTATTCAGTAGATTCATTCAGCTTATCCATCATATCTCGTTTTAATCTTTCCATATCTTTAATTTTCTACCTTTCCAATTCAGCTACTTTATCCAGATGCTCCTGGTCCTTTTAAGCTGTTTCTTGTTATAATACTTAAACTTTTCTTTCTAATTCTTCTTTTTCTTATTAAAATGCATTTAACTCATTTAATTTTCTCTGCAAAATTTGCTTCTCGTCATTTAGACTATTAAGTTCTTTTTAATGTAATTCTTTAGCCTAGTGCAATTTTTACTCTAACTGATTAAGACATACTATTTACATTTGATATTTTACGATATTTTATTTTCAGCTTCTCATATTCATCCTCTATCTCTCTTTTTTCATTTTTCAGTAGTTTTATTTCGTCATTATTAGTGAAAATCATCGCATTAAATGATTCTTTTAAATGTATGTTTTCTTTCTTCAATTATTCATATCTGTTTTGCAAAGCTTGCATTTCATAGCGCATTTAATCAATTCTTTCATGAAGCTTCATCTAGTTTAATTTAGAAAGTACTACGTTATCAGTTTTTGACATTTATATAAACGGGAGAAATTCGATTAGTTCTGATTTAAGTTATAAATATTTTTCAAATACTTAACTGTTATTTTAAGCCAATTACTAGAATAATGCATAAAATACTAAGAAATGTAATAAACTCAATTGAATAAAGAAATTATAACTAAATATCATTTTAAGATCATTGTGACTAAATCTAAAATATTAGCTGATTTTACCTTTTCAAAGTTAATTTCTTCATTTCTCATTCGTTTACGCTAGGTTGTCAAATTTAAGCCTATTTCATCAATGTTTGCATTCATTGTCTTTATTGCTACAACTTCTTACTTTGTAAATAATTTATTTATTGGAACTTCTTTTCTTACCGTTTGTATTAAAGCTTAGTAGGCTGATTGAATTATTTGAAATTTGGTAGTTTGGCTTGGGTCTTTATCTGGGTGATATTATTTAGCAAGTTTATGGTATTGCTTTTTGATTTCAATCTTTGTTGGCATTGGCCCTAATTAAAGAACTTTTAGATAAGCTTAATACATTATATTTTTTATTAATTTTTTAGATTTTTCTAGAAATGGAAAGATCTATTGAGTACCTATTTTATAAATCATATCAATACTGCATTACTGGTTGTTTTATAATACACAGTGTAAAATATTGATTAATTATCTATACATTATTTAAACAATTATATGAATCTATCCACTATAACTCTTTATTAATATTCCATAAATATAATACATGTACAACAATGCTTCCCTTACTCACTAACCTTCCATACAAATTATTTCTTATATTTCAAAATATGGGAGCAAAAGTAGCAAAGCACACTTTATATGTATCGATTAACGCGGATGATCGATAAAAAATCTAGTAAATTCTGCAAAAGTTTCCAAATATAGTAAATGAGCCAATAACAGATGACGGTAGAACCAATGCAGTGTCCCATGCAGCCTATCAGGGTAAATCTTTTCTAATTCCTCTATTTAAACAGTTTGGAGCAGACTTAGACAGGAGTGCTGGCTCTGGAATATGTCCTCTTCACTGGGCATCGGCCCGAGGTCATGTTGAAACGTGTTAAGTGCTGGTAGACCTAGGCGCTAATATGGAAATCACGGGTCCTCATGATTTAAATGCATTAGATTATGCTGTTTTATACGGATACTACAACACCGCGTATTTTTTCTATGAGAAGGGTATGAGACCTACTAAGACACCTGAGGAGTATGAGGAAATTAGATCGGTTATAAAATCTCCATATAGTGATTTTGCTGGGATTCTAATGTCTTTAGATTGTAATATGCCGCCTGATATGGTACCATCATTTTCTTTACCTCCAGTTGAACCTAAGGAGGAATTGTAAGATCCAGTTAAGGATCCTAGTGAAAGCTGGAAAAATTGGGCTAGAAGAATTTCTGAGTTTGAGTTTGAAGCTCCAAAAGTAGAAAGAAAATCCTTACCTTATGAATTACAACCCTAAAATACTAAATTAGGAAAGGTTAAGATTCTGTTTGGGATAGAAAATGTACCATCGGATGAAATAAGCGGTATAGAGATTCCTTAGATTGAAAAGTAGGAAATTACTCCTGCAGTTTACGGAGTTGAGAATCAAGCTGAATAGTAAATAGATAAAAATGGACTTAATTACAATTGTTATAAAGACCCTAGATAATAATCAGCTTGATCTGTAAATTAACTAAGGTGCAAGTGTTTTTGACTTAAAAAACTTAATTTTTCAACGGTTAAGAGTTCCAGTAGACCGTTAAAGACTTTTGTTTGACTCTAGAAAGCTGTTTAATGATTAAATTTTGAGTTAATTACAGATTTCTAATAACTCAACCATCCTTCTTATATCACATACAGCTAGAAATTAAGACTAAATTAGTCAGTTTCAACAATTAATCTAAGGCTCTAACTAAGCCTAAAACACTTAAGAAAACGTTACAATCGAACAATTTAATCACACAATCATTCAAAATCAAATTACAATATAAGACCTCATTTCCAATATACAAAACAACGGATTCTCTGTATAAAATCGAGTTTTTCATATAGGCTAGTGAGTAGATGTATAGGACACAGTAGACCAGTGACTAGAGGCCTAAATAATTGCATTTAGGTCAACAAGTCAAGGTCAGCAAGCCTTTGTCCACTACAACGGCTGGCCGGACCGATGGGATGAATGAATAGACTGTAATTCCTAGAGAATCCTGCCATTGCATTCCCGTACTTTTGGGTCTGTCCTACAGCCCTTCGCTTCCCCTAATCCCACAGTTACAGTAGACACAGACGTGAATTCCTAGATTTATCAAAGAGACTGTGTAAGAAGTGGCATGCAGTTGATTTACCAAGCCAAGAAGTACATGCAGCAGTACAGAGAACTGGTTGAACTTTAAGGGTAGATAGAGGGAGATGAGATTGGAAGGAAAATATAAGAGCTAGGGTCAGTGATTAGCCCGATTCTAGATAGAGTAGGACGGATGATGATGGACATGGGAGGAATGGTAGCTAAGGAAATTGAGAGAAGTGATTTAGTCATGCCCTCAGGGCATGAATTAGCTACTAGAGGGCTAGGGTCTGGAGTTGATATTTACATACATTCACTGTATTTGCCTATGTAGTTTAATTATTAGTCAATATACTACGGCCTATATTTGTTAAAGGAGATCGTATTTCTGTACTCACTGAGTATCTTAAAGGCTTAAGTTGTCTTTAGCTTCTATGCTTCCTCATTTATTGCTGTTCTTGATACTATTGTTCCAACTGTTCAATCATTTCTTACTGTGTTTCTATAAAATGCATCGTCATATTACAAAATTTTGTAAATTTCATTCCTCCAAAGAACATTATTCGAGTTCCATTTGCACCTGAGTATGCTCCCCATCTATACGAAGGTATCCACCCAGAAATTTTAAGCAATTTTCACTTATTCTATATAATTTCATATACATGAATGTCAACTTTACTATTTTAAATTAAAGTTTGTGACAATTTACCCCCAAAAATGAATATTTAGTCTTTGATTATTTCCTAACAGTGCCCACTTCGTGCACATGGCCCTTCACCCGAAGGTTTCAATTTTCTCCACTATAATACATTCTTATCTTAAATCTTCTGATACTACAAAATCCATAACTCATTAGAAAGACTGTCTACAGTTTCTCCTCCAAACAAATAAAACCCTGAATTCTCTTAAGTATGATAATCGTCGAAAAATGTTTTCATACTAAACATACCAACACCTACCTACTTAGTCATATGATAACTGTAATATATGGATATTTATGCGGAAAAGCGAGGTTTAGGCCTTATATTATCCTAAAACTCGATTTTTGTTCATTATAAACTTTCCAGATTAAGCATTTTCACATCTCCTAAAATCCTACCACTAGAGTTTAATCCTCCATACACAATCATAGTGCTTCCAAGTCTAGTACAGCAATGTGATCTCCTGGGCTAAATTTTATCGTTTTTAACATGCACAACTCTGCTTTAATATGTAACAGTATCAAAAATCCATAAATCAGGAAAACACTGTCTTATTTACAGCATTTGATTGAAGTCTCCTCTCCCTCCATAAATAAAAACACAGTTTTTATATCCTATAGCACTATGCCCCATTCTCGGCTAGCAAATATTTCCTGTGATTTTCTCAGGACAGTATCAATGCACAGCTAAGGGATCAAAAACTCTTATATCATTAAATCTTCTACGGGCTTAGCCTCCAAACATGTAAAATTTACCGTTTAGATATGTAAAACTAGCTCCTTCTCTGGCATCTGGCATTGATCCTCTTGCAAAACTTTTCGATCAAAATAGTTATAGTCTTGGAGGAGTAAAAATATTGTTATCACTATTTTCTTCTGTATACTTTTTAATCAATTCATCTAAAAACGTAGGTTTTTACATTTTTGTAATATCAGTGCGAGGATTTATTGTTGGAAGGCTTTAAGTAGATAATGAGGGACTTGCTTTTATCCTTATATCAGGTTTTGGAAGTTTGAAGATTTTAACTGGTTGAAAGGGACGTCGAGCAGATGAAAGAATGCTTTAAAGGTAATTATCACTACTATACATTTTATAAGTACAGAAATAGTTATATTTATCATATAGCTAACTAGTAAAGTTATATATACTAATTTCTCATCATAGATATATAAATACGCATTAAATACACACAATTAAACTTCCTCAAATTCTATACACTTTCAGTACATTTCCCTACTCCATTTTGTTTTAGAAAGTGTTTCATTTTTTAGTATTTAAATCCCAGGAAAACTAACTTAATAAAATGGCAGAACAACTAACCGAAGAATAAATTGCTGAATTCAAAGAGGCATTCTCACTTTTCGATAAGGATGGAGATGGAACAATCACAACAAAAGAATTAGGAACTGTTATGAGATCTTTGGGTCAAAACCCAACAGAAGCTGAGCTATAAGACATGATCAACGAAGTTGATGCTGATGGAAATGGAACAATCGATTTCCCTGAGTTTTTAAGTCTTATGGCAAGAAAGATGAAGGATAGTGACAGTGAGGAAGAGCTTATTGAAGCCTTCAAAGTTTTCGATAGAGATGGAAATGGATTAATCAGTGCAGCTGAGTTGAGACATGTGATGACTAATCTTGGAGAAAAGTTGACTGATGAAGAAGTTGATGAGATGATTAGAGAGGCTGATTTAGATGGAGACGGGCATATTAACTATGAAGAGTTTGTCAGGATGATGATGGCTAAGTAGTCTAAATTCACTTTTATATCAAATTTGTTTTAGTTTTTGTTTTAGTTTCGCAGTTTTAAAGTTTAGTGGTTATTTTGCTATAAAATGGATCAGGCTTCTGAAGAATAAATCAAAGAGTATAAGGAGGCATTTGAAGCTTTTGATAAAGATGGAAATGGGTCGATTAATTCTAGTGAATTAGGATAGGTTATGAGATCTTTAGGGTAGAATCCTACTGAGGCTGAGCTGTTAGATATTATTCAGGCACTAGATGCTGACGGAAATAAGAATATAGAGTTTGATGAGTTCGTCAAGCTGATGTAAGGACAATAATAAGGGGATAGTAGTTAAGAGGTGTTGGAAATGTTCAGAACTTTTGATAAGGATGGAAATGGAGTGATTACGGAGAATGAATTAAGGTAGGCTATGGCTAGTTTCGGATAAAAGCTTACTGATGAGGAGCTAAATGAGATGATTAGAGAGGCTGATACTGATGGCGATGGAAGAATCAATTATGAGGAATTTGTGAGAATTATGACCTCTAATTAGTTTTAACCATAGTTTTATAGCATATACTCTAAATAAACCTAAATGTTATTATTAACTAATTAAAAACATCATTAAAAAGCTTTAGTCTAATCTTATTGGCTTTTTGTGCATCAACTTCTTGCTTTTATTCGACTTAATAATCAGGCAAGAAGCGATTATCATCATTATCAAATGAAGCATTTATAATTTAAACGCCTGCAGCTAGTCGATATTCATCAAAATTAGGTAATGAAGCACTATCATCTCGAACTGTTTATTCTTATATTTTAAGTGATTCCATATTTTATTTATCTTATGATTCCGATAGATCAATACTTTAGCATTAGTTTGGTTAAACTCTCCTTTTTCTACACTTTTTAAAAGCTTTAATCAATCGACATACACACATATTTATTAAAATAATGCGCTAAAGCTTTAATTATTATAAAATAGTATTAAACTTTGATTCTTATGACATATATTTGCCGATTAATTAACTCAATTTAAGAAAACAATGAATTTATAACTAAAAGCATACAATTTTTATAATAATTATTATCCATAAACTTTAAAAAATTTCTGATATGGTACCAAGCCGATTTCATGACATTCAGTGAAAAAAAGTACTTTAAGATAATCGAAAATATCTTCAGTAAATTTTATCCTATAACTTTTGATTGACTACTTAAATCAGTCTCATTGTATGTAACCTGAGGATTCAGAATCATAAGCTCTTAATGTGTCGAATAAATCCTAGATGCAAGGTTCTAGCAATTTTTAAATTCTTTTATCTAACCTTTTTTCTATTTGCTTTGACAGTACTTAATAATTTTATACATATTGTTTTAGAAGATCTTTAATGTTTTCTCCATATATCAATTCCATATCTAATAAAATAAAATTTGTCAAGCTATAAGAGATGTGCGAAGGAATATTATAAGGCATTTACATAAAGACTTTTAGTATGCTGTCATAACTGTACAGCAGTTCATCTATGAAATTTGAATTTAGAAAGGAATCAATTGAAAATCTTTTTGCTTGTAGAGATAGCTGTAAATACTAGATTGATTTATAGCCCTATAATACAATTTTAGGATCTGGTTGATACAACAATAAAAATTCTGTAAATTATTTCTTATTGATCTGTTACTAACCATTTATTTTATTCAGGCTAATATCAGGCAGTAGTTGATCAAAATCATCTGTTAATGTATTTACCTTTATAAATTAATCATCGTTTTTATTCAAATCATTTCAAATCTATTTAATTGACAATTTTTCTAGTATAATTTACCTTCATATCATATTTCTTACTATCTTTTAATTATATTCTTCTTATAAAGGTGCACACTTCTAGCATGTTTACTTCATATTGATTAGTTATTCTTTTAAGTACTGATTTTATTTTAGCTTATACAAGTTTAGCCTATTTTAAATTTCAATATTTTTCCTATACTTAATTATTTCACTTTTTTGAGGATCCTATGAGAATTTTAAAATATTTAATTTAACTTATTTGATCTCTTCCTTTAATTACTTCTCCTATAAGCTTTGCTACAAGTAATTGACATATAAATCATACTTATTTTAATCCTTAAGAAAAATAACAACAGCTTAATCAAGTTATCTTAGATAATTAGTGTTGTTTTATACAACTTCATTATTATCATATATAAGATTCTCAATTCTTTAGCATCTGTATCCCTGCTATCTATTCCTTATTTTTTCTTTCATTTAATCTAGCTTTTGCATCTTTTTCTCATTTAAATATTTTAAATTTTCTAAAAGCAATTTATCCTTTTATTCTGAGTTTTTCATATGTAGCTGCTTTATTAAGTATTAATGCCTTGTTTTTAACTTCAAATTAGAAGCTAGAAGCTTATTAATTTTTAATTTTTTTGTAATTGTAGTTTTATACTACTTTTGAATAGTAATCGTATTATTAGATCAGCCTTTAAGCGTTCTTTAACTAGAGGCTGATTTTTTGAATGATGACCTACCTTAAGACGTTTATAATCTTCTAAATTTGGTAACAGATCTTGCTCTAGAAACAAGTTCAATTCCTTCCATAATTATTATTATCAATTTTCCAGATTAAACAAAGGAACATATATACATAATACTCTCAAAATAGACTAGCAGAACATTTTATATACTAATCACTTCAAAATGGTTATACCAGGTCTTTATTTCCTTGTAAAGTGTTTTAACTAAGAATGTGGTTTCTACCGTTAACTTTACAATATTTTCATTGGCGGTGAGGGTAAATTTGATATTGGCAAAGAGAGATAACTATGCAGATGCGGATGTTGCAATCAGTAAATTTCTATAATCGTAGGGGTAATGATAGTAAAATCTGAATGAGGCTTTAAGGGGTAAACTTACCAAGGCGAAAAAATCAACGGAGAACGAAAGGTTACAGATAAATTAGACTTTTTCAACGAGTTGAAAGAAAGGACATGAAATTGAGTACAGATTTAAATATTCAGAAATTCTTAAGAAAGCCTTCAGTGTGACTTAATGCCAGTTAAACGTAAAAGAGAACCAACCTTATCTGAGCTTGAGCATTAATTATAACAATACAAAACTATGTATTATAGAATCAAGGAGAAGTATAAAAAGCTAAAACTTGCATAACAAAAGAATCCTAGTTCTAGCTAATTAATATAACAAAATGTCTTAAATAGGGCTTATTATGTAAGATAGGAATTTTTCCCTGTTTTCAAGAATGGGAAAGCAATCTAAATAGCATTTCCCAATTTTAGACTCTCGTAAAAAAGAGCGCAAGGTTTTCTATAAGAATAAATTAGATTAAGAATCAGTAGAATCTTTAAGAAGTAGATATAAGCAAATTGAGCAAAACAGTTCAAGTTTCAAATCAATAGAAAGAGGATTACTGATTTTAAACAAAAGCATGCTGGAAACACCTTCTCCAGTAAAGTATTCTCCCTCATATAATTTCATACTAAAGCAAGAAAGCTCGAATGTTAGACTAAGCCCGATTTAATAAAGAAAATGTGAAACACCAAGTCCTTTGATTCCTAAATTAACTTAATAATCCAAAAAAATTACTATGAGGTAAAAACTCATGAAACGTAAGCTAGTCAAAGCTGTTGATTTTAGTAAACAAAGCCCTAGATTTAATATTAAAAAGCGTAGTGTAAGTCCGGAATATTACGACTATGATGACAGCAAATTTTATAAGGTAAAGGGAGCTACTTAGTTTTAGAAAATGACATCAAGGTAAAATAAATTACAGTCTTTAATTGGATCGAACTTTTTAGACCAGGGGAAAGTTAATAGGGCTTATAGTTAGCTTAGTAGCAATAGGCATAGGAATTCATTTCTACAATTTAATAAAATGCTTCCAAGGGATCAAGAGTATTTGAGTTTTAGAAAGCTGCAGTTATTTCCAGATAGTCGTAAAATAGTATTTTAACTCATTAATCAAAAATGTTAAGAAGGTTTAGGGCGTTTTGAAGATTTTCTCTAGCTTTGTCTATATTCTTAAACTCTAGTTCACCTATAGCTTTTTAGGCTAATTATTGGGCTTATAGGGTAGCTTATCTTTATTACGGGTTGAAAGTTGCTCGGGTTCTAGTTTAATGGGGTCTTTATTAGCGTTAAGATTATTGGTTATTTGGTATATTATGAGGAATTTATTGGCTACTTGGTGTATTATGAGGAATTTATTGGTTACTTGGTATATTATGAGGAATTTACTGATTACTTGGTATATTATGAGGAATTTATTGGCTACTTGGTATATTTAATTAATTATCCTGTATATTAGGTTGAAAAGGTTGATTATTTTAAGCTTCAAATACAGAATTATTACTTGATCCACTATAAGAGTCTTTAGAATATCTATTTTCAGGAAATAAATCCTCAGGTAATTAACTTTAACTCCTTTATACACCATCATCCCCTGGAGTTGGATATTATTAACTACTTTATATTTCCCCTGGAGGTGGATACGATTAACTGCTTTACATATCCCCTGGAGTTGGATACGATTAACTACTTTACCTATTACTTCCTTAATAAGGTATTTAGCCTCCTTAAACACTGTTCTGTTATGGTTCTTAAAATCCAGGAGTTGGTACTTCAGTCTAAGGCTCTCCACTCTAAGGCACTCTTCCTTCCTTCAAGGCCCTATTAATATCCACAGCCTTCCACTTACAATACTTACGTTTTTCTTCCCAATCAGGAGGAAGTTCTCCAAATACTCTCATTACTTCAACAAAATGGCTGCATATTAAAAACTTTTTAGCAATTTCTTGCGTAGGTGTTGATTATCTATCTTCAATATCAGCCTAGCAAAAGACTTAGGTTAAAAAATCTTCGTATTGAATCTTTGCTTCTTGTTCTTAGGGTATTGAATCTTTAAATTTTTCAGCTGAATCCATTAAAGATAGAATATATTAACGAGACTGTTAGTCTTGGCTTTGCTTCACTATCTGTACTCCTAGCTATGCCGCGTACTTATAGCAGTAATATGACACTATAGGGTAATAGTTCTCTGTCTCATATGCTCTCATTATATAAGGACGGAGAGACTTAAGTTAATCTGGAAGTTTTGACATTTTTATGCTAGTTTTTTGTTGTTTTTTGTAGATTGTAACTACTTTTCAGATTTAGATTTTAAGGAATAGAAATATATGCTTTTTTGAAGATTTAAAGGTAGGAGAGGTGCTAAAAAGTGAAGTTAAAGTTATGCAGAATACTTGGTAGGATAAGGTTAATTTTAACATATTTGCTCCCAAACGATAACTTGTTAAGTAGGCTAAGTAAGTATAGAATCATAAGCTAGAGTTTATTAGCGACAAGGATTAGACTTATGAGATCTGTGTTTATAATCCTGATAGTAATTTATTAAATGTTGAGCTGTATGTGAAAACGGGGAGAAAAGCAAAGGATTCTTAGTATATTGTGAAGAATAAAGATATTGATCATTTAATAACCCATTTATCTGAGATTAAGTCAGACAATTTATATATACTAGATCGATTATAGTAGATTGAAAGTAAAGATATGCAAAATTTAGAGTAAAAGGAATTTATTATGAGCATAACTGCATGAGCTCCACTCGCTATAATGATGCTGATAGGTCTTTAATTTGTTTTTACTAAAAACTATATAGATAAGTCTGTAAAAGAGAAAAAGATAGTTTAGTAGTTAAAAGTTATTATAATACGGTGTATAATCTAAGTATTTACATAGCTAAGATAATTCCATAATACAACATAAAACCAATCTTCTTAAATATTATAACAAAATTCCATCCCTGTATTCATTTATAATAATGATAGATAGACTATAAGAATTCAGAGCCCTAGCAAACATAGACGCTCCAATTCCAGTAAAGTAGACAAAACAAATAGACAAATTCTTCCAGTACATCAAAATAGCTTAAAGATACCTAAAAGAAGTTGAGCAAGTCAACCTGGAAATATCCTAATAATCCGACTAGCTCTAAAGATGTGTTATAAGTGACTAAGAAACCGTCATAAAAGATTCTGTAAAGCAACTGGTATCCCGCAACAACGGCCTTTTAGCCTAAGTCCGAAAAGCAGTGGATGATACAAAAGCCAGAATTGATTAATTTACCAAACAAGACAACAGTATAGAAAAGAAAATGATGACAACTAACCATGCAACCCTAGTAAAACAGTTCTAAAATGCCCTAACTGACTTTGAACACTCTCAAAACGAATTTTCTCAAGTTGTGAGATAAAAAATCTCAAATCAAGTTCACATGTTTGATCCAAATGCAACTGAGGAAACTGTTAATAAATGTATGGAAAATCCGTAAATGGTGCAATAATTAGCACAGTCTCAGCTAATAGGAGCCCATGAAGACGTTATCAGAGCTGTTCGCAATATAGAAGACCGTTATCAAGACGTTATAATGATTGAGCAAAATGTAGTAAAATTGCATAAAATGTTCTAAGATCTTGCTACTTTGGTATACAGTCAGGGTGAATTGCTTAATAGTATTGAAAAACACGTGAATACTGCGGTGGAGTATGTGAAAAAGGGAGTTGAAGAGATATAACAAGCAGGGGAGTATTAAAAGAGTGCAAGATGGAAGAAGTGCTGCATCTTGGTTATTGTTTTAGTAGTGTTGATGGTCATTGTATTGCCCTCTACGCTAGCTACTTAGTAAAATTTATTACTATTCTAATGTTTTTTTATTGTGTAAACATGCGACTCCGTCGCAATAGGGAGCTTAGGAGGTTAATTTGCATAAGCAGAGATTTACTGATTGCACTTTTTCTTGAACTGTGAATTTTAAAGGAGTGAAGGAAGTTTGGTGGTGGGAATGATCACAAAAGGGCTGTTTTTTACTTAGACCGCATGAGCACCAAAAGTATGTCTTAAAGCCTAGTTTTGGAGATTAAAGAGTATATGGACGGAATGATACTGAAATTGGTTTTGGACTTTCTTTAAATTCTTCTAGAGTCATGAATTGCTGCTTGTTTACCTTGCGAGGAATACGATAAATGTTAAAATTCTTACGAGCTTCTACTAGGATTTTTGACATATTTTTATAAGAAGATTGCAAAATATAGTTGAGAATGTAAGTTATCAATTTGTGTTATCTCTTTATGTATTTTAACAGTGACTAAAATATTCCTTACTATATGTGATATAAAGGCCCTGCAATGTAAATCTCGTTATTAATTCATTTTCCTTAAATTGTAACTAAGTAGAGCCTTGGTATGAAAATCCTTGATACTTACTATTAGTACTGGCTGATAAATCTTCAGTGGACATAGAAATCGGCATATCAGTGAACTCAGTAGAAAAATATGCAGTATCCTGCAAGCCTTAAACCTCAGGTACATACGGCGGCGTAATTTGCTTCATATTCAACTCTTCCCACGGAAACCCTGAAAACCAGGGATGTGCCTTGACAGCCGCAGCATCCTACTCATCCGACCCCAACCTATCTTACGGTTATTTCTGCATTAATTAAGTTAATAAATCATAAGAAACTTGCGTTAAAGTGGGACGTTTGGGTATATCATCATACACAATAGATTAAAACAACGAAGTTTAATCCTCTGCATAAAAAGGAGGCCATCCTGTTAGCATTTCATATATCAAAACTCCTAGAGACCATCAGTCAACTGATTTACCATACCCCTCTTCGTTCTGTAATATCTCAGGAGCTAGATACTCCGCAGTGCCTACAAGTGACCTTGCTTGGTTTTATCCAGTAATATTTTCCTTACTCAGCCCGAAATCTGTTAATTTAGCAAATCCGTTTTCATCTACTAGTACATTCTCCGGTTTGAGACTGATTAAAACTTACTCTCGATATACAATGTTCAGTGAATGTAAATGTTCAATTGCTAGAATAATACACGCAGCATAAAACTTGGCTCGTTCTTCAGTAAATCTCTTAGATCTCGCTAAATGGAAAAACAGTTCACCTCCCAAACAGTATTCCAGTACAAAAATTAGCTTCTTTTTAGTCTAAAATGCCCAGCTTAATCTAATGATAAAAGGGTGATTTACTCTTTACAGGATATTCCTCTCAGCTAAAGTATGCAACACCTGGTTCTAGTGTTCAATTTCCTACTTTTTAAGTATTTTCATTGCATAGTACTCCCCAGAATCATTTTTCCTAACTAACAATACTTTTCCATAAGTACCCTACCCAATAACTTTAATAGACGAAAAATCATCCATACACACTTATGACATTTAATTAATACTTAATTTTAGCAAAAGATTATAATAAACTACTTCTTCCTGCTTACTCCTACAGTCTTTCCCTTTCTACCAGTAGTGCAGGTCTTTTACCCTCTGACTCTAATTCCCCACCAGTTCCTAAGACCTCTGTTTGACAAAATCTTCTTGAGCCTTTCTAGATCCTCTCTTAGTTTCCCGTCTAGAAGATTAGAAACTAGTTAAGAAGACTCTCCGTCTACTGGATCCCATTTTCTGTTCAAAAGCCATTGGGGAATGTCATATTTGCTAGGATTTTGCACTATTGTAACCACTTTCTCCATTTCTTCCTCAGTCAGCTCACCGGCTCTGCGGTTTAGGTCTATATTAGCTCTTTTTAATACTAGGTTGGAAATTCTGCGTCCGACTCCTTTAATGGCCGTCAAAGCGAACATAACTTTCTGCTTTCCGTTAAGATTGGTGTTAAGTACACGGATTATGTGGTTAAAGTTTTCCTCGCCTTCGATGATTAGAGTGGCCTGGGTAAGGGTTACCATTATTGGATGAGAATTTATTGTTAAATGGCAGAGGGATGGAAACATAAGGCTATTTGGAGATATTCAATTTGTAGGGAAGAGATAAGAGTGTAAAGGAAGAGGAATTCAAATTTTGGGATGAGTTGCTAATTGAGGTATGTAAAGTTCTGTATTGTTGGAAAAATAGTGCTTAGATGAGTTTTAGAAGGAAAGTAAGATATGGGTTGTTTTATATAGAGTTGGAAAGATCGATTTTGTATATTGTTACTTTGAAAAATGATTCGTTGTAGTGTAAAATTTTAGGATTTGCCCTCTTACTGAGTTTACAGATAGCTATATTATTGTAATTCTGATGCTTATTTAAAAAATAGTAATAAAGAGCATTGTTATAGGTTATGTAAATACTGTAATATCCTGATAGACTTGATAAGGAGATTGCATTGGCTTAGTATATGCAGTTCTAAATTATTTTCTATAGTACTTATATTATTTATCCCTTGATATATAGAAGCTTAGATAAATTATAATTTAATACTAAAAAGCAATAAGATATTTCATAATCATAGTTTGATAGTCTATTTAATAAATTATGTCAACTGTAATGCTCATCATCACTTCAATATATCAACGGATAAATAATCACATACTCAAAGATTTCCTTTTTTAGTAAAATATGCTGTTGTATGGCGAAATGTATTACATTTTATGCCATACCTTTAAAATCCAATGTACTATGCTTATAGAATTCATAATCTTTATATCTACTTACCTTACAATTTCTCCAAATATTATCTTACCATTTATCCCAAAACAACTTTAGGGGGCAATACACAATGACTTTTAATCTAGATAGCGGGATTTAAGATTTTTCCTTAGAGTAACTTTCAATCAGCTTTTCATCAATGTTTAGTAACATAAATTCAATGATGTAGGATTAAAGCTTTACATTCGAGTAAGAATAATTTAATAATCCTACCCCTAACTTTGCCTAATAAGAAGAATAAGTAATATTTTCCTTTTAAGATTTACCTAAATAAGAAATTGAGTAAGACAGAAGATAAACAGAACCATTGGAAAATCCGAAAAGACAAGTAATGTTTTAGACTCCATAACCAATTTTATAGGCCAATAAACTAGATATAAGGCAATCATCTGGATTTAGAATGCCAAATTTGAATATAGGGAAAAGCAGCGAGGCAAGAAGAAGAACTCCAGGCTTAAAATTACCAAATCCTATAGAAAAACTTCAAATAAAACAATCACCTAACATAAAATTACCTACTTTCAAGCCTTAATTGGGTTAAAGTCCTAAAATTGACAGGAAGTTCAGTTCTCCTATATTAGCTAAAAGCTCTCCAACACATTAAAAAACACCAGAAAGCAATTAATAAGATTAAATCCAAATTTTAAAAGACTTATAATGCTAAGTTGAATAAAAAGTAAAGAGTGATTCTATTACTTAAATTGAACAACAACTCTTCAACACAAGTTAACAATTTCTAGACTTACAACTTGAAGTTTTGAAGCTAAGAGCTGATCAACTTTCCCTTATCAACAAAATATATGGAGAATTGAACACGGTATAATAAAAATGTTCCTTTTACTTTAAATATTTTTAGTGTTTTCACAGCCTAAGCATTCTGAGAGGCTTATGAAAGGACTAGCTTGTGTTAAATTTACCTTTGATGTACTAGAGTTTGGTTATGATATCGTAGGTAAAATAGTAATGGATAAACCACATCTAGACAGTGATAAGCTTAAAGAAAAGATATACACAGATGTATTTGAAAACTGCTATAAAAAGATAACAAAGGAAGATATGCATAAGTTTAGAGTAAAAGTAGATCCAAAGGCTCACAAAGAACATTTAGAGTACATGGACCTGGATCCAAATAATTATAATACAGAAGAAGATCTAATCGTTCCTCAGTCCCATATAAGATTCAGAAATGAAATTGAAGAGTACTCAAAAACCCCTCAGCCTGTATAATCCCCAGAAGAACTGAAAAAGGTATTCGATGATTTCGAGAAAATAAAAGAGCAGAAAAGACTAGAAGAAGAGGACTTAAAGCAAAGATACATAGAATTTGAAAAGCAAATGCAAGAAGATGAAGAAAGAAGGAAAAAAGAGCAGGAAAAGCAAGAACTTTAGTACTAAATTCCTTATTTTGCATAATTTCTGTATATAATCAGTTAAATGAAACGTGACGTCCAAGAATAGTCTCATGAAAACCCCTACCGATATGGTGTTTTGGTAGGGAATCACGTCGAGGATCGCTTTGGAACAGGATTATCCGCCTAAGAAAAAGACTCCCAGACAATGCAAAGCACTTCTAGAATGTTTCATTCAAAATACAGTTCTCTGCATAACACCGAGGAAAAATAAGTATAAAGAGACGATCAATTCCAGTCCTTTGTAGCTGAGCCAAGCGGAATAGAAAGCCACCTTTTATTCGGACATGGTCCATCAATATAAAACTTCGTACAACGCGATTTCAGAAGTTGCTATGATTTAAGTTACAATAATAAAGTACGGGCACATCATGCCCTTGAGCCTCATTTTGTACCGCCTCCTCTAGCTGCAAGGCCTCCTCCTATTGAAAAGCCAACGGTGCCTAAAGATATGCATAAACCTAAGGCGTATTATGAGTTCACGAGAAGATGTGACTCTACTTTTAATAAAATACCTATGCGGAAGGACCCAGTTTAGTAATTTTTAAGAGTTATTAACTAAGTCTTACTGCACTGAAGAGAAATAGAATCAAGCCAGCAGTTGTTATATAGATTGAACGCTTCTTGTACCTTTTTTATGCTTTTCCCTCAGGCTGGTCGGTTAAGTGGATTAAATGCTTGAAGTTCTGAGGATTCACAAACTCTTTGGAAAGTTGGATTTTAGGAAACACAAAAATTTCATCTGATTTTTAGCATTGAGAAACATAATAAATGCTTATGTTGCTGATTTCTGGAGGCAGACTAAGTCTTCTTGTAAGTTTTATTATATTTTCCATCCTTTCTACAAATTGCAGTAGATTTGGATAATTTTTAAGGGAGTCTTGGTATAATCGATGGTCATGCAAATACGCGATTTCTTGGGCCAGGTATGAATATACCACAATGTCACTGCTTCTGGGTCTTTCTTAGTTATTCTTATTGCTTAGGAAGAAGGAGCTAGATCCTAAAACATCACTTAAGAATTAGTGAGTTTAGTCTGCTTATAGAAAAGCTTCCTTATTGGAATTGATGTTTTTGTGAAATTTTAAATGGCTCATTATTTTTCCTCGTTCTTTTAAGAATCTAAGCTTGAAAATTGGAAGATTTACTAATTACCATAAAACATTACCGTGAGGAGTAAAAAATTTCTTAGAGGAGTCTTGATCTACCCAAAGAGCATAATTGATAGCAGATCTAAGTTTGCTATAGCATAATTCTTCCAGTAATTCAGCTTGTCTTTATAAATCTGGCTCTAAGTCTCTGTTTATGTTATAAGCTGTTTTAAGAAACTGTAAAATGTTATCATTTCTTACTATATTGCCTCGAAATTAAACAAATGGAAGAGTATCTGCAAAATATCAGTTGTAGTTGGATTTTATCTCCTTAAAACTGTCTATTTAGCAAATGATAGCCCATAGTCTAGCTACAGTTGCATTGGGGTCTAGTTGAATATTCCCAGTGTATAGAATTAGTTGATCTTCCATTTTATTGAAAGCAATTTATTATATATTCTTAGTCTCTAATGATGATTGTTATAATATCTGAATGTAATTAATATATCATTTATACAAATATTGGGAGAGTAATCAATTTTCTCATTAGAATCAATACATAAATAATAAACTATTACACTTATTGCGTTTTATAAGTATTATAATATGAGAAGATCTATAGATACATTTTCTCTTACGCAAATAAGATAACTTCCTAATATAAAAGCTCCATTAACACCAAATAGTTTAACTCCTAATGGTACACCAAGAGATCGCATCAGTACCTCTGTTTATAAGAGGGCAGCATCGTAATTATTATATAGGACAGCCTAAAGATTTAAAAGACTTCCTCCATAGGTTTTTAGAAAAGAACTTAAACGAATTGAAGGTAAATCAATAGTAAAAGACTTTGTTTCAAAAATGAATAAATAAGTTATTGGCTATAAAAGTTATTATAATTAATTAAGAGTAATTTCTAAGCAAAAAGAGAAAGATTATCAGATATAAATAAATAAGCAAAAATATACAGAAAGTAATATTTAGAATTAGAGACATGAAGCTTATAAAACGGTAGTAAAGAAGCTGTAAAATGTTTATCATAATATTGAAATGGAAAAAGCAACTACTGATACTTTAAATCATATGAGACTTATACGATTGAAAAATGTTTAAGGAGTTTAGGATCCAATAAGATAAATAAAGTCTGAAATTCAAAAATTTAATATATAAATTAATCTTCTATAAAGATAAAAGTATCATAATAGCTAGCAAACATTAAAATATAACAGTTCACTATAGGATATTCAGAATAATACTTTAAAAAACAAACTATTATAGAATAATTGACTAAACAATGAAGCCTAAATTGTAGAGGATATAGAAAAGGCTAAACAAGTTATTGAATAACAACATAATAGAATTTAACTTAAGGATAAAATACAAAAGCATAAAAGATATATAAGTAAATTAAAGGAAAAGCAAAAAATTACACAGTAACATGAAAATTACCTAGAAGATTAATAAGAATTAGAAGATAAATTAAAGCAAAAGTAGGATATGCTTGATTATGTATTTTAAAAGACTAGAACTTTAAACTATAAAGACCTAATATAGTAATTTGGGAACATATATGCGACAAAGGAATACTTATAAGTTTTTAAACAGGATTTAGAAGGAAAAATCAAAAGTTCAGGTGAATAATTACAAGCATTATAATAACAGTCTAAACTCTAAGGAATTTACGAGTGTGACAATATCCATGATATCTATAAAAACGAAGATAAAAGTGAATCATTATAACACAAAATAGAAATGCTGTAGGATTAAAATTAGAAACGACGAGCCTTGATATCATCTATTTAGATATAATTACTAAGACTTTGCAAAATTACTTCAGAAGTAAAGGGAACCAAAGATATTAACTCAAAAACATTCAAAAGTATTTTCAACTTTCTTAAGACAAATTTAGCAACTGTTGCTTAGTTAAACATAATTTTGTTATTTAATGCAGCTATTATTACCCATTTATAAAATAAATACTCAAATGAATTGTGATTTATGCTAAAATCCAGGTAAATTTTGCCGGTAATGTTCTGTACTGAAGTTACAAGATAGGATTTAGAAGTTAAATGAATTAAAATTGAATAATTTGAAATTAAAGTAAGAAATAAAAGATCGTCTATAGTAATCTTAATCTTGCTTAAATTAGCATTTGTTATAGGAACAGATTATAAAGTGTAAATAAGATAGGGATTTTAAAGACAATATGCAGCATTTCATCAGAAAAATACGAATTATGAGTACTAATATAACATCACTCATAAGTAAATCTATATATAATATGCAAATATCCTACTCTCATATACCAAAGCTAATAAACAGAATTAAGACTAGAAGATAATAAATACTATAAATAGCCTACAATGTTTTAAAGGAAAACTAATACTTCCCCGATTTCTGTATACAAGAATTATTTAAAATCAACAATGTTTTGAGATAAAGCCAAATAACATCATTTGGTGCTGACTAACAATCTCTAATACCCTAATACGTTATATCAATAGGAAGTAACTTACAAACAGACATATACCATCCTGAAATGTCGCAAGAACACAAAGACGCTATAAAATTTTCTATAAACTGTCTTTGCGACCTAATAGAATACAGTTCAATAATCCTTTAACTCCCCCTACCCTTCCCCCTACAAAAACACTTTGAATTTTACTACATAAACGATTATAAAACCAATTTACTATAACTAAACATTGATGAATAAAATGAATTTGAACAAGCTTTAGTATTTTTATTCTAAAACTTCAAATATCTGCAATAACAATCCGGAGTAAATTTAGACAAACTTCACTCTTTATTTGACGTAAAATCACTAATAGAGTCGGAGAACCTAGGCGAATGATTCTCTAAGCCTAGTAGTAATTCTAGTGATCCTTACTTTCCAACGCTGGAAGATTAAAACTCCCAAAATTCATCAGATTATGAATTTGTATTATTAAGTTCTTCAGACGAAGATTGATTAAATAATTTTACTAACTTCCATAAAACTTATTAGTTGCTGCCACAAAAGAGTTTCTCCCTGAGCTTGCAGGTGGTGTTACTCCGAAAAATTTATGATTATTACTATTGAACTCCTTCTTCAATGGATTGACTGGGGGTTTTCCTGGTCTTCCTATACTTTATCTGTTTAACTTAAAGTTATAAGGTTCTACTGGTTTTGGGTTATCATAAAATTTCGCAGTGTTCTGTTTTAGTTATCTTTCTGAGCTACTGGCTTGTGAGCCATTATCAGCATAAAAGTTCCTAGTAGCTACTTTCATTTCAGAGTCAATAGATCTGGGCTCAGACCGTGCTACAGAGTCAGCATTAGAAACTGCATCATAGAATTTCTTTTAATTCTGCTGAAAATTCTGGTCAAAGTCATCTTTCTGTACAAATTACGGCTTTTTCCTATGAATAGACCCTTTATTATACACGTTTTCAAATTTAGGATGTCCATAGTGGTTGGGATTTTCATAGAAGGTCTTAGCGTTCTACTAGAAGTTTTATTGATCGTCATCTGGGTTGGAAGAGGGCCTTCCTTAGAAGAACCTTGCTGCACTCCTAATAATCTCTTGATTTCTTCTAGTTCCATTAGACGATTTTGAGTTGACTGTAGAGGCCCTGGGGATACTAGGAGGTGGAGTGACTCCCCAGAAGCGAGCATGGTCCTTTTCGTACTGGGGATTTCCAGTAAGAGGCTTTTACACTTCAATTTTTGGCTATTCTTCTGCCATTTCCTCACTCCTGCCTATAGCCTAATACTCCGGGACCAGAGGATTAGTTGATCTCATAGTTTAAATACCCTTTTTTAAGGAGCTTGACTGAGCTCCCGCTATATCCTAAGTATCACAGGGATGTCTCACTGAATTTCTACTGTGGGACTTAAGAGGACCTACTCCTACTGAGCCCGTCTGGGCTCCTAGTATATCTTATGTATCTAAGTGCCTATTATGTACGTTTTTCTGATTATTAACAAAAACGCGGGGACGACTGCCCTCTACATCTCCGATTTCAGTGACTTGGCTAAATATAACTTACTCACTTTCATTTCTTACTTTATATACGGGTGCTATGGGATTGGTGCAACGGGTGGTTTTAAAAAGGCCGTCTTTGTTAATGTCCTCTGGGTTTACTAGATTGGGCTTAGTTCAGGTTGTTTCTGGCTTTGGACGTGCACCCTCTATGTCGTGGGTTGTCATATTGTTCCGAGTGTTTCATTTGTAGTAGATTTCAGGCTTGGTGCCGTGTATATCATCTATGTCAATGTTGTCTCGGATGAATTTTGGAGGTGTTATGGGACGTGTTTCGTAGTAGGGAAGCTTGTAGACAGGGTTTAGAGGGTTAGTACCAATGCGGGTTGTACAGAACTCTTATTTTTTGGGTATAGCACCTTCTATATCACGACTGCATAAATTGTATTCCTGGCGGTTAAGTTTTTAGTGAAGGGCTGCTGGGCGAGCTCTATCTATACCATCCGTCGTATTTGCAAAATCTTATTTTCTTATATACTCATAACCTTTTAAAGCTGGGCGAGCCCCAGGTATATCATGAGTTGTAAGAGATCTAGTAGGACGTTGTTCCCATTTTTTAGCCTTAGGAGGTGCATCCTTTTCTGTTATTGTATTTAAACTCATTAAATCCTCTGAATAAAATTTACTGCGTTAAGGAAAGCCCGAGTAACCGTGATGCTCGAACATTTTTAAATATGGAAGAGAAAGTTTACTTTGATATTTAATCTTATATATACTAATAAATTCCGCAATTAAGCATCAATTGTGTATAAATCCCAGCTATACAAAAACCAGTAATACGCATTACTAATTATAAAAGGGACACAAATTAAAGATGCAGTAGCACAATAAGTCCCAGTTCTAAAATTTGGTAAAATGATAATCATATAATATTGCTTTGCATTTATAAAAAAAACAGTCTAAAGGCAAAACTAAGTTCAAACGAAGTAATAGTACTTTAATGGTAAGAAAAGAAAAACTTAGAAATTTGTCTCCTTTAAAGATTATAAAGGCTAATAAAGCTTAAAGCTAGGCCTAATCTCCAAAGAATTTCCAATAAAACAATTTTGAATCCACCTATTAATTAAAAGAGCCATTATCTGCTGGAATTTTAGTTCCTAATTAAAACGCAACTAAATTCGTAGGAAGAGTTAAGTACCACAGAGTTTTTGTTCCATAAAATACCAGCAAATTGCTATAAAAGCCAATTTCTCCAATAAAAGCCCCTCCCGAGCTGCTCTCTAATAAATTGAATCTCTTAAGAAGATAATCCTCCATAAAACAGTCTCACTAATTAACCAGAAAGCGAGCCATAAGTATAAAAATACCTAAAATTAACATTTGATCATTAATAATATAATTAGGCAAAAATGACCGAGCGCACACAATCATCAGTAAGTTTATTCGGAGCAACATGTCTTGCCTCAACCATATACACTTACACCCTAACACCCTTCGATGTTGTAAAGACAGTATAGCAATTTTCTCCAGGGCTATCACCTTAAAACACAATTAGATAAATATATCAAACCTCTGGATTACTGTAATTTTGAAGGGGAGCTTAGTAGTCACTATCTTTTACTTTGATATCAAACTTACTGTATTTCATATCATACGAGAAAACCAGGAATAAATTAGACAATTTCAGCCCAACTTGAAGTCCATTTATATCAGCAGCTCTGTGTAGATCGTTTACTGTAACATTACTATCCCCCTTAGACATCCTCAGAACTCAAATTTAAGCAACTGGCAGTGCCAGATTGAATTTAACTCTTAATACTGCGTTTAAGGGTCTCAGGGTAAGTTTAATTCGTGATATTTTATTTTCAACAACCTTTTTTGGAATAACAGAGAATATTTACTCGAGCTATAAGGAAAATGGAGCTGATTCAGTGAGGGCTGGGGCTTCTATTGTAGGAGGAATATGTGCGACGGTGCTAACTTAACCTTTTGATGTATTAAAAACTAGGTATTAGACAAAGTATTGCTGTTATGGGTAAATGCCAGCCCTTAAGGCATTAGACTATATATATAAGGAGGAGGGTCTTAGAGGAGTCTATTCAGGATTTTACATTAGGAGTAGCAAACTTATACCAGGCCTTGTAATCTATTTAACTGCCTATGAGCATTTCAAAAATATATTAAATAGGATTTAGAGTAGATAAATAGTTTTATGTATTGTTGTTTTGTACTTAATGTAAAAAAGACATTTAAATAAAATTAATACTAAACTTTAAGGGCTTTGTTTGATGTATCTGAAATATTATAGAGCTTCATGAATGGAATAGCTATTTAGTGATGTATGTAGCCTTTTGCCCAAAAGAATAACAAAATCTGGATTAAAGAGATTAAGATTCCAATTCCATTGGGAATAATAACAAAGATATTACGAGTTACTAATCCAAAAATAAACCAAATAGTTCCACATAATAAGCTGGCTGCTAGAATATATCCGTCAAAGTATCTAGAATTCTTTTCTTTTAGTACGTGTTCCAGTTAGTCAAAGCATCCACCGTAGCTTATTATATTACAAATCATAGCTGTTAGACCCAATTGCTACAATGAGAATAAATAAAATCCTAAAAGGTAGCAGACTAAAACGCATGGCACATACTTAAAGCTAAAGCTTAGCAAGCTTCTGTCTACATAATGATAAATCAATATATAAATAAGAGCAATTGAGGAATTTAGTGAATTAGGAATCAGTAAATTTGCATTGTTTGATTGAATTGCATATATTATCCAAGTTAATGGTGTTATATGCGTCATGATTAGAAATGTGTAAGAAATTTCTTGCAGGTCTTTTGTACTAATTGCTTTTATTATTGAAGGTATAGGTGATAAGTAAAGAATTGCACAAGAGCCGGTTCCTAGAATGGCTAAGGCTATATCGAGGTCTACCATTTTATTTATAATAGCTGTTATATAACTTATCTAGTTGGCTTGAACATGAATCAACTTAACTACTAACAGGATCAAATTTAACAGATTCATGCTAATTCGATGCTTATCTGTTATTGATATTTTGCTGTATCTTTTTCTTTAAAAAATTTTTGTAGGTGTACTACTAACTATGAGATTTCTATTAATTTGTTATTGTTTACATTTAGCTAACAAGAGATCTTAGATCTTTCATAAGTCTTTACTATATTGTTAATTATTTAGAAGTGTTTGCTCTAGGCTTTTTACTAGGAACAATAGTCAAACTTATATTTTGCCTTTTTAACTTTTGCGAAGACTTATTCTAATATATAGTCTTTGATCTTTTTAAATTTCGCTATCTAACTACTAGTGATTATTATCCGCTAATAGGTGGAAGCTATTAAAGGGTTTTAGAATTTTAAATTAGTTTTATTTATTATTCCTTTTTATTGCCTTATTATGATTTAGTATCTTTTGTTTATAGTAAGGGAGTGTTACAGTCTGTTACAGTTTAGCACTACATATCATATTTTTGCTTGAATGACTTCTTCTAAAATCTTTATTATGACTTACTACAAATTTATTTCTCCCTTTGATAATAAGTACTTACTGAATGCAATTATATAAAGAATCATTTAAAGTCAGACTGCATAATAAAGTCTACTTTAACCTTTTACAGCTTTATATTTCATTGTCTACTTAGTATTTAACAAATTTATTTTGTAATGTTTTTGATATTTCGGGATTATACTGTTAATTCCTTTGGATACTTTATTGAATTACTATCAATAACAAAATTATTATTTTACTTCTTATTATATAGCTTATTATTCAACTTTAAACTTGTACTAGAGCGAGTTATTACAGGGTTTCCGAAATAATCGAATTTATTGCAAAGCAGTAAATGCTGAAAAGGCTTACTTATATTATAAATTCCTCTTAGAGTCTAAGCTCTGTTATCAATCCCTATAATGAATTATTAACATATAAACTTTTAAGCTTTTTAGTACAAATCTAGAATGCAGTTCTTTAGTTATCCTTAGTCTTATATTATTACCTATTTTAGATCAGTTTTTAATATACATAATGGTAATCCTGTTTATTTCTAAAACTTGTGCATAAAATGATCAATTTACTCTATCTCAAATCTTTTGATAACCTTTTTATTCGTTCTTACGCTAATAAGTATTAATGTGTTAGTTTTGTCGTTAAAAAAAATAGTTGATGGAATTCTGAAATGTATTTTGGAAGTTTTAGAATAATTGCATAAGCTTTATAGGAAGTAAAAATTATCATAGAACCTTTGATTCATATTTAATTGTTACAATAGTTTTAAAAATGATTAGTAGCTTAAGAATAGATATAATATACAGATTTAAGTATACAATTGCATATGCTTAACAATATATTTAGCATTATGCAATATATCAGGCATATAATAAATGGTAGAACCTTCTAATACAATCTAAGAATCCCTTTAACAGCATGGCCCAGCTTCAGTAAGTTTTAGACAGTATTATCATCCAGCTCGATAAGATCTTCCTCCATAATAATCAAATAAAAGAGTATTATAAATAGAGAGTTATTACTGAAATGCTGAGGAAGAAAAGATCAGAATAGATTTAAAGGTTGATGAGCCTTTTGCTCCTGAAAACATTAACGTTAGGTTTACTTTAAGAAGTGTTACTGTTGAGGTTGATATTTCAGATCAATTGTAAAGACGCATTTACCTTGGAGACTTTTTATGGGAAATCAATCCGGAAGAAAGTACTTGGAGGAGCAGGACTGGGAAGATTATTGTATTTTTAAAGAAGAAGGATAAGAGTAACCATTGGGGAAAGTTACTAAGCTAGTAGTTTAGACAATCCATGTTTAGAATATTCCAGAAATTATTTAAAATTACAACTTATACAATAAATAAAGAAATTCTAATAAAAATGAGTAAAAGAAGATCCCGTTCTCCAAGACTTTCAGATCAGGATAGATAAATGATACAGTAACGTTATTTTGGAGATCAAAAAGTGTAAAGAAAGCGAAAATCAAGACAACTCAAATTTAAGTGGGATAATTCTGATGATACACAGTCTAATGACAATTTTCTTATTAATAGATTACAACCCTCAATATTTATACGTAAAAGAGATGACTTATAAGAAAACACTACTTAAGACCTAAGCAGAAAGCCTTTAAGCATGATGACATAAAGAGATTGAAGAATTTTACGTGAAAACTACTAAATAAGTATTCTTTAAAACAAACCAGCATATTTAATACGGAACTGAAAGGAGGGTAATTTCCCTCTTTAAATACAGAAGAATCTTAATAGGTATAAAGCTCCAACTCCTATATAAATGTAAGCAATTCCTATTTCTTAATAACATCATGATCTAATAGGAATATCTCCAACAGGTTCCGGTAAAACAGCTGCTTTTCTAATCCCAATGGTTTAGCATATACTAACACTGCCTTAAATAGAATAACTTACATCCCTAGATGGTCCTTATGGGCTTATAATAGCTCCTACTAGAGAACTAGCTTAGCAGATAAGTGATTAAGCATAGTTACTCACAAAAAATACTCAAATTCGTGTATTTTGCCTAGTAGGAGGCCATGATGTTGAATAATAATCTATGAAACTATAAAATGTGTATGAAATAGTAATAGCAACTCCAGGTAGACTATTATCCTGCTTAGAATAATCGTATATTGTATTGAATTAATGCTGTTGACTTATAATAGACGAAGCTGATAAAATTTTCACTCTTGGACAAGACGAGCAATTAAGGTAAATTTTTGACTATTTTAACGATGATAATGAAGTGATTAGGAAAATGTAGTAAGGACGAAGAGTTACTTCCTTATTCAGTGCAACTATGTAAAAGGAAGTAAAGTAATTCTGGCAGAGGTATCTAAATCAGCCTTATATAGTTACAATAGGAGACCCAGGAGCAATGTCTTCCTAAATCACTTAAAATGTGTACTTTTCAAAATAAGCAGATAAGAAAAGATTACTAGGGAAGCTTATATAACAAGTAAATAAACCTGTAATTGTATTTGTAAATACCAAAGTGACAATAGACCCATTAGTGCAATACTTACAGCAATATAGAGTAAGAGTTGGATCACTGCATGGGGACAAAAAGTAGCAAGTGAGAGAAAGAACAGTGAGCTTATTTAAAGATTAAAAACTGGATATATTAGTAACTACTAATCTCAGCTCACGTGGATTAGACTTTAATGACATACAACACGTTATAAACTACGATGCTCCACATAACATACAAGACTACGAGCATCGTATAGGTAGAACTGGAAGAATGGGCAAAGAAGGGCAGGCTACTACTTTTCTTACTGAATCAGATCAGGAATTCTTCTTACCTCTTCGCGAATTTTTGGAAAGAAATAAGCAAAATGTGCCAAATGAGTTAAAAAAGGCAACTAAATCTCAAATGCTTGAAGAATTAGTTAATAATTAGAACTTGGGGAGTTATCAAGGCTAAAATTTTTCCCAGTTATAAAAGAAGTTCTTGATACTCTTTTCTTTACTCTGACAGATGGACGTTTATTTTAGCTTGTATGAGGCCTTGCAAAGATAGGGGATCTTGTGCTGAGTTGTACTGTAAAAGGTCTGGCTTGCTCTTCAGTACAGAAAGACTATCTTTTAAAAATTCTAACTTCTTATGAATATCTTTAAATCTCTTTATCTAATTGGCTTACCTCTGCACTTAGAGCTCGGGTTTTTCTTATATTTTACATTCTTAAATTATTCATTTACTATAAAAATTGTTCAGGTGTTTACTCACATTTACATTGCTTTAAATTGCATTACTAACATTTACTATCAATTGTAATTCTTTTTAAAATCGATTTAGTCTGTAGAACTTGTTTAGCATTTGAGAGTTTGCTGTATATTTTAGTCTACTTTGCCTATGCTTCAAGCCTTTACCTTGGCCGAGTCTTTTATCATTCAGTATTTTTGAACAGATTAATTTTGAGTATTTTATTAAGAACTTTATCATCAATCAGAGAATTTGGGAACTTAGAGTAATCAATGCTCTGAGAAAGCTATCTAACAGGGCTTTAACTATTCCCCATTCTAAACGATTCTGAGGCTTCCTTTGCTAAATCCATCCCCCTACTTCTACGCTAATTTGCTCTAATCTAAATTGACTTTATAGTATGAAAAGCCCTATCATACGGTCTAAACGAATCCTGTATATAATGTGAACTAGGAAGTTTATACTGATTTTACCTATCCAATTAAGTCATTTTAATATCAAACTACTAAAATTACTAAAAATCCTAAAAATTTTAGACTCCCAGCGAAGGAATCATCCCCATTATGCTCAATAACAGTTCTTCCATTTAACTCCTAAGTATCTCTATTATTCCCATGCCCTACAAACGCATCATTAGTATCTGGATTATAATTATTAAACTCATGATTTTGACTCCAAAGCGCGTTAAAACTGTTTAACTATTAAGAACTAACAGATTACTTATCTTTCCACACTCCCCAAGTGACTTACTCCTAACACGGAGGATAAGTATATGATCCCTCATACTAATACCACTCTTCAATGGCATCAACATCATCAAAAGCATCCATTAAGTCAATTTTGGTAGCCTCAGTAATCCCTGATATAATATCTTCCAAGAACCCGTTATTACTTCCCTGCTCAAAGCAAACAGCAAGTGCAAAAATATTCCCGCCTGAGCTTTTTCTATGTAATATTTGTAGTTCTAGGTCACAAGTTTATCCATCTATCTTATGTTCCCCTGGGGCCCGGAATTCTAGGCGATATGCTTCGTATTCTTGGGAACTGCTGTTCTATGGGTCCCACTTAATATTACCCCAGTTGGCGTCAAATCTAAGAGTGTCCTGTTCTTAGTACCCCATTACAGTGTACTCGTTGTAGTCTAATTCAAGCTGCACGAAACCGTTCTCATCGTCATCATAGACTGTCACGTTCTCTGTTATTATGTCTATTGGAGATTAACTTGAACCTGAGTAGCACTCCCCAATTCACTGCTCTCCGCCTTGTTGGTAACCGAATTCAGAAGAAAATACAGTAGTTATTTTCAGGAAAATAAACATTTTATAATATGGGTTAGAAGCAAAGTGAGGAAAAAACCAAAATGTTCTGTGAGCTAATTGTACTTACATCTGAGAATGACACTTCTAACAACTAAAATATCAAAAATGAACTTGAACTCATTTTTAGAGACCTCAAAAAGCCTTAAATGCGGAAACAGATTCTATTAGAGTTCCTTCAAATTCCAAAAACATGACATTCCTTCAAAAAAGGGCTAAAATGAGAATTTAACTCTCCTTAAGTACAGCATGAGGAGATTATAGCAATTTGTTATAAAATTTGAAATGTTTTAGTATAGGAATCTAACTATAATCCAATGCTCATAGAAGATCTTTGCAACTAATCTCATATTAAGCATTTAATATCTCTTTGCAACTCTTCGAATAAAAGCTATATAAAAGTGAGCTGTTAAACCTTATCAGTGCTCTCCCAGTACCCTAACATTACGTAATTACTACTATAATAATAAGATCTCATGAATTCGTTAGCTTATATACTAAAAGATGTAACAAACATGGCAAGCGAAAATACCAAGAATTGGGCCTTATAGACTATTTTTAACATGACTAAGATGAAAAGAGAAGAAATCATAGCTAAAAGTACATTAAACACACTGATTGAGCTTTTAAGAGATTCTGAGGGAAATGAAACCAATGAGGAAGTTATTAATTTTATATTAATGCTAGAAATAATAGCGATAGCTGCTGAGAATTAAGTAGTAAGGGAAAGATTACTTCAAGACAAATCAATGAAAATTGTTAAGACTAAGTTGCAGGATAAAAAGTTGTAAGTTTCAGTAACTGCAGTTCTGTAAAATTTATGCATAAGCAGTTCAGCAAGAAATAAAATTAAAGCAGATTAGATAAATTTACTACTAAGAATGGCTAAAAGTAAGGAGAGTTAAGCTAATGTAAGGGCGAGATCAGCACTGCTATTACTTTGCTTGAAAGAAGAACACTTGATCTATATAAAATCTAAAAATATGCTTGAAAAGGTTATCAATGTACTAAATGATTTCAATTTTGATATTGAGTAGTAATTGTGGGTGTCTAAAACAATCAATCAGCTTAGTAGAGAATGCTAAAGATATGGGTTGTATGACTTATTTAAAAATATCTTGAATCCTATTATTGGACTTTTAAAAGTAAAAAATCAAGAAATCTTAAATCTGGCTTTAGACAGCTGTAAAAGATTGTCTAGAAGATTTGACTTATAAGCTATGATGGTTAACAATAAATTCTTTCAAAAACTACAAAAATTATACTAATTTAGTCAATATTAGAAGCAAAAATACTAATGCATGTAAATTATATGTAATATTTCTAACTCTAACCTAGCACTACTGAAAAACCCCGTTTACATAACCTTTATACTAGAAAACTAAAACTTAATAACAGAATCGCTCATAGATAAGGAGAACTAGGCTAATTACGATTAAAAGATAGGGAGACTAGCACGAGTTACACTTGCAGGTGCTCCGGATTCGTATGTATAAGGTGACATAGTTTAAAGATTGGCTTTGCTTTAATAGGAGTGTAAGACTAACATCCCTTCAATTGTATACAAAGCAGTAGGTAGTCTAACCATTCTTGCGAATAATTATAAAATAAGAGATATGATAGTAAATCATGGGCTAATAGAAATAATTGTTGGGTTACTTGACAATAATCAAACTCCTTCAATTTAGCAGCAGGCTAGTTTATGCATACAGAACTTGACCAGATGCTTAGATGGTATTGAATTATGACTGAAATTTGACTCTTCGTATCTAGTAGATTCTTCTAGCAACCATATACCAGAGTCATGTCTTCCTATTGTCAATAGGAGAGACAGAGGACTGTATTAAGACTGGGGGAAAATGTTCTTTTTAGGAGAAGTTGCAAATTTCCCCAATATTCCAATTCTGAATGATTGAACCATTTCCTGCTTTTTTGCATGAAGACTTCCTAACTATGAAAATGATACAGACTTGCATGTACTAGTATAGGGAAAGAGTAAGTAGGGAGGGGCTGTAGTGATTAAGGGAAATAAATTAGGAGCTTTTGATTAGTTTTCAGGAGAGTTTATCCCCTTGTATGATAACCTAGACGCATTGCCCAATAAATGGCATCATTTAGCAGTATCAAGAGACTCTAAAGGGAATATGACAGCTTATGTAAACGGTCAGGCTTAAAAATATGATATTTCTGTTGGATTTGACGAAGAGTTACAGTATTTTGGTAATTCTGAGTCAGGCAATAATCCATTTGGCTTTATCTGTGATTTAAGGCTATACCAATACAGCATGACTACGTCTGAGATAAAGAAAGTGAGTAAATACAACACTAATATATTTGATGGTCTTCCCGATAGAATTATAGAATATGTGAATTTAGAAGAGGCTATTCCTTAATTGGGCCTGCTACTTAAAACAAAAAACGAGATGGTTATAATTGCTGCTTTATCTGCACTGGGAAATCTTGCAACCAAGGCGGCCCCAAGGGCTACTATTATAAGATGCAGTATAACTAAACTATTAGTGAAATGTCTACAGCAACCCAATCCGGTAATAAAGTACAATGCTTCAAGGGTTTTAGTTAATATGGCTTAATAATTAAATATGGATCTGAATAAATTTAACAATCTAAGAATTTTGTATAGTGATTAATAACAAGGATATTGGGAAAGGACTGGTTACGATCGTAATGGATAGAAATATTTGATATAATCGATCACTTGTGGTGGATTAGATGAGTATAATTAGATAGCAAATGAGTTTTTATAGATAAAATCATTAGGAGTAATGATTAATTGTTCTGAATGCATTCTTACTTAGGTTAATTAGTAATAAGCTGCATAAATATCGCTGGCAATGCCTGAGTAGAGTTTAGATAATACTTATATATCTTCAATACATTTAAAAGAGAAAATAGCGTTCCAATTAGTAGATATACTGTATACTCTGCGAAGTAATAATAAATATTGCTATAAATTTTGCCCGTAGAATCTTGCAATTCAAAATTAGTAATTAGGTTTAACGAATTACAAGTTCTCTCATAAACCTATACCAAACAACAATGATTAGTTTTATTATATAACAAAAGATTGGAAAGATTATGATTGTTGTACTGTAGCCTTAACTATTTTAGGTATTTTAACTCAAAAGGAAGTTACTCATCAAAATTGATATGATTTGTGAAGATAAGTGTACAATAGAACTCATACTAAGAATAATAAGTTGATAGAAATAATTGCAACATTGTTTACGGGAGTTGACTAACAATTATAAGCTCATTAAATACCAAATACTAGCTAAAAGTAAGCACAATCTTTATGTTTTGCTAAATAGGGCCGGTAACCTGTGCAAGAAAATTAAAGTATTCAGCCTTAAAGGAATTAACGAGTACAAAATCCTACAATGTAAGCAAATTATCAAAGAAATACTGGGTAATAGACTACGTCGTACTAACCGTAGCATAATATATAGAATACAAATTAACGAGTATAAAATCCTGCAATGTAGGGAAATTAACAAAGAAATACTGGGTAATAGGCTATCTCATTTTAGTAAGGACATTAATTAATTGATTAACGAATATTAACTCCTGTACTTTAACCAACTAATCAAAACAACATTGGGTAATAAAATATACCATTCTAGCAAGGAAATAATTGAATGAATGCAAATTAGTAATTATAAATAAGATAAAATACTGATTAGTAAAGGAATTAACCTGTGAAAGGTAATTTAGCTATTGGTAATCCTGTTTAAACTCGTAATAGACCAAAAACCGTTCAATAGATATAGAGTAATTAGAGGGCATCATCATTCCAAATTAGTGACCTAAATTAAAATGACTAATAAAGGGGTAGATAGGCTCCGAATAGTCGTAAACGCTGCTCTTCAGTTCAAAAGCGTATCTTATGTAACAAATGTGGAAAAAGATAAGCTGAATCTACAAGAAAGGGCGTAGGAGGAGTTTGCAAACAATGCAAAAGGAAATCTATTATGATCAATTAGTTAGATTTTACAACAATTATTCTAATTAAAATATGTTAACAACTAAATAAAACCTAACCATAATAAATCAATTAACATAACTACACATTTTTAATAGTTTTGTTCATTTAATTTTCTTTTTCATCAATCAACTTAAGCAGCAATTCTTTCGAATTACAATTAAGCTCGGCTCTTTACTTTGCAGTTTACTCCATTTCATCTTTGACATAGGGAAAATCATCTAACAGCTCTAATAGAATAACTTTGCTTAAAACTAGCAATTCACAATTTCCAAAAGCCATGGTATCATCTTATCTGGGTATATTACTAATAATTTCTATTTCTCCGAAATATGACCCTTTGATATAAGATTTAAACACAATGGCATGCAGGGTAACTACATAATTGACTCTTCCTTTAAGTAAAAAGTACATTTCATCAGCATAACTATCCTCTTTATACACATATTCCCCGTCTATAAGATTCAAAGGTTTGAGCCTTGTCATTATCATAGAAATAAAACTTGCATCTTTATCCTAAAAGAAAGGAATTTTCTAAGCAGCTCCCTGATACATATTAAGAGAGATGCTATACCTAAGTTTCTTGGGAAGTTCATTGAAAAGCTCCATTTTATCCTCCCATCTTATGCCAACTTTTTACGAATTGTAACGAATTGCATTCCTTAGTCTTTACTTGAGGGTAATATCCAGTCCAGTGTCATTCGCAAACTCATGGATTGTATATAATTTCGTGGTTAATACAGATTCACGAGTATCCATTGACTATAGCACTGAGGACAAAGAGCCTACAGTGAATGAATAAAACCCTACTCCAAAGCACATCCAGATAATAGTAACTATTCTTTCTAGATCTGTTCCTGGAGTAATATCACCAAATCCTACAGTAGTAAGCGTAGTCATTGCCCAGTAAATGCAAGAGATGTATATAGTATCATCTGATTTATTGATGATATCATACCTCACTGGCCAAGTATCAGGGTTAAAGTTCTAAATTCTCGCTGTAAAGAATCAGAAGCAACCCATTACATGAATACAAATCAACACTGTTATTATAAAGCCAATCAATTTTGACATTCTGGTATTGACTTAGAAGAAATCTTAAATCTTAGAAAAGAAATTGCTGTTTTTGTAGGTTTTTAGCACCTTGAAGATTCTAGAAACTCTTAGAAGTCTATAAATTCTTGGAACTCTGGCAAGTCTTATAATTTCATTATAATCACCGCTGTCTCCTGTTGCATCTCCTCCTGAGAAGTAATCAATTAAACTAAAAGGAATACATGCGAAAATATCTAAAATCATCCACGATTTGAAGTAATTTCATATAATTTTCCTTAAATTCCTTTCATACTCATTATCTCTATTTAAATAAGTGCTAAACATATTAACTAGTATATCAATAAAAAACAAAGCATCAATTGCTATTTCTAAGCAAGTCCACGCATCAAAGAAAACTTGTTCATGGAATGCCATTCTATAAGGCATTATAAGAGCTGTATATGCTAGCAGGAATGTAAGTATTAGTGTTCAAACCTTTTTGAAAACTGAGTCTGGATGAATCAGCCAGGCAGGAGGAGGGATTCTGCTTTCATCTTCAATAACCCTGAACCTTTCTTAGTGTTTCTACTTCATTTCAAGTATAGCATCGAGATTTTCCTTATACTCATTGTTGATATCCGTAAAATCTGAGCTTGTTCCATACATGATTATGTCTTCATTCATAACTCCTAAAATTTTCTTTATCTTAATTCTAAACAAAGCTCGCTTCCATACTGGCAAATACTTATAAGTTTTCTCCTTAAACCTCTGTTCAGTTAATATAAAGTTCTATATTTATACCGAATGCTTCTTATTCTACTTTCTTCTAAAAGATTGATTAAAATTTTCATTATATTTACTGCTGAAAGGTGGTCTTCTATTATCAACAGCATAATCAAAGTTATCAGATCGCTATGAATCAAGCTCGCTGAGTAGAAGAATTTTGCTCTAGTCTTTTTCGTCGTTCATTTTATTATGAAAAATAATATGGTTGATAAGAGATTTGAAATTCTTCACTAGTCTTAAAATTTCCACTAGCTATAAAGCATTACGAGAAGTATTAAAGTAGAAAATATACAAAATATTTAAAACTATGAAATTTTGCACTCTAAGCTAACTCGCTTTGGAGAAATTTAAATTTTAGACACATAGGAGCTGGCACATGGTAGCTTTATATGCTGTTTTTTCGACGTAAGAAGCTCTCTTAAGGCTTATAAGCCTCTATAGCAAATGGGAAAAATAAGCTTTCTACAAGACTCAGTCAATTTTTCAGACTGCTTGTGTCTTAATCAAGATGAAAGTTTACCTAAAAACTCTCTTTTGCAAGCAGTTTTCTAGTATGAAAAACCTTTATTAGCAATTTTGTTCTAAAACACATTTTTTGTAAAATTCCATGATACTAGGAACTGCTTAAACATGACTAATAGTCTAATAAAAGCTGGCGCTTCTTTTCGTTAAGAGTGAAGTGCCTTAAACTCCCCTAATTTCCTTTAAACACTACTTCAACCAGAGCGTAATTTCCTGCAAGAGCAAGATTTAAACATACCTCGACGCGTTAAAGTAGTCAAAAAACCAGTACCGGCTCCCAAACTAGAGCAAAGGGAAAGTATTCAATACAAACGGAAAACTGACAAATCTAGATTTGTCATATCTCTTAATTAAATATACTAACGAAGAGACAGGAGGACAACTATAATGGTTAAAAACATTCCTAATAAGTACTCGTAGAAGATGTTAATGCAGAATATCAATGTAAATCATTCTGGAAGCTACGATTTTTTGTATTTGCCAATTGACTTTAAGAATAGGTGCAATGTAGGCTACGCCTTTATCAATTTTCGCGATCCAACACTCATTCCTGATTTTTATGCCGAATTTGATGGGAAGAAATGGGAAAAGTTTAATAGTGATAAAATCTGTGCACTGGCTTACGCCAGAATCTAAGGTAGGAAGTCACTTCTGTATCATTTTTCCAACTCCTCAGTAATGCTGCATAGTGATAATAAAGTGAAACCAATCATATTTGATTAGTAATTATAGTGAATTGTGTAGTTTCTCAGCTGAATCTTATAAGCGTAGAATAATCATTTGGAGATTATTTTGTTAATATTCTATCCTCTCTAAATGCCTACATGTTTTCTAAAAAGTGCCATTGTACATATACCCCTACAAGTCATTTATGAGTGCTATTCTTCTCCCTAATAACCTCTCCATCCACTTCTTTTAAAAATAGCCGCGTTTCTACTATAAATATGTTACTTTCAGCTAAGGAAAGGGAAAAACTTAATAAATCGATTCTAAATTACCTAGTTTCTTAAGATATGCGAGAAGTAGCTGACGTGTTTGCCTAAGAATCCCTTACTACACCTGACTCAAGCTCTGCAGAACTGGAGAAAAAATGAGGGGCAGTGGTGCGATTGCAATAGAAAGTAATGCATCTTACTAACGAGTTAAATTAGTTAAAGGAGGAAATGGCCTTTTACGGAAGAGATTTGCAGAAGGACGGTGAAAACGGAGGAAACTAAGGAATTCCAAGAGTTCCTGAGAAATATGTGCTGACTGGACATAGACAACCTATTACAAATGTTGCTTTCCACCCAGTATATGCCGTTCTAGCCTCTACCTCTGAAGACAATACTATAAGACTGTGAGATTATGAGTCTGGGAAGTTTGAAAGGGCTATATAGGCCCATAGCTCTACAGTCAATTGTGTTGTTTTTGAGCCTAATCAAGGTAATATAATGGCGTCGTGTGGGGCTGATTTGACTATTAAGCTATGGACATTTGGTACTTTTGAGTGCTATAGGGTTCTACATGGACATGATCATAATGTAAGCTGTATTGAATTTGTGCCCACTGGTGACTTTTTGGTAAGTGTGTCCAGGGATAGAAGTATCAAACTATGGGAGATATAGACGGGCTTTTGTACTAGGACATTTTTAGGGCATAGTGACTGAGTGAGATTTATTGCAATTAATTAAACTGGAAACCTATTAGCTTCTTGCTCTAATGATGAAACTGTGCATGTGTGGAGCATTGACTCAACAAATTCCATATAAGTGCTGTCTGGGCATTCAAATGTGATAGAATGTGTTAAATTTGCTAATATGAACGCTGCGGAGAGTATTAAGTCATCTTAGTATTTTAGGTAAAGTGAGTCAGATGCAAGGTAAGTAGAGTTTATTGCCTCGGCGTCTAGGGACAAAACCATTATTATATGGGAAGCGCTTACAGGCTCCGAGATATATGTGTTTAGAGGACATGATAACTGGGTTAGGTAGTTGCAGTTTCATCCACAGGGAAATTATTTATATTCAGTCAGTGATGATAAAAGCATAAGGCTATGGGACTTTAAGACATTCGGGTGTAGTAAGAAAATATTTGACAGTCATAGTCATTTTGTAACTTGCTTGGGGTATAATCCTAGGTATCCCCTTATTGCTACTGGAGGTGTTGACAAAGTTTTAAAGGTTTGGGAGTGTCGGTGAAAGTTAATAATTTATTGATTTATGAGTTGTTTATGGGAGATTTAATTTGTAAGGTTTATAGTTTGTTAGTGTAAAGTAAGTACTAATGTATATTAATTATGCTAATAATCCTTTTTTCATTCAACTTATATACAATAATATAGTATGTTTTATTCAAAAGTGATAAATTACTAAACTAATTTTTCGATCTTTTTACCAAACATATGATCACTATAACAATTATTACAACAATTCCACCCATAAGAGCAGCAAAGGATAATATAGGCGTACGAAATAAAACATGCTCTATAGCACATATGCAAGCTCATAATACTACCCCTACTTCCGTAGATACTCATATATTAAACCTATTTGCAAGGCATGGCTATTTCATAAAAGACAGTATTAAAAGTATAAGCATGGCTATAAATGTAAATATCAACTGAACTAGTATATTATCAGCATAAAACACATATGAAATAGCAGCCAGTAGTTTAAACTATCTAAGGAGAATTATAAATCAAGGTTCAAATTTTAGATCTAAAGAATGATCCATGTACTAAATCTACGGACTTAAAGTAATTGCAAATGGATAGTAAATAAGCAAAGATATTTAATCAAATGTTCAATATAGAAATCAGTCCTCAGAGAAACACTCAATATCATCTTTGATTTTCAGCTATAGTTTATTTTCACTACTGTTATATTCACAATTATTTATATCTATTAAGCCTTTCACAATTATCATGAATAAGATTTATCCAGATAGCTTTAGAAGTTAAATTAGGTAAAATTAGTAATCTCCCATACTTAAGCTATATCCATTGTTATTCTTCCCGAATTTCCCTTTTTTGGTTTAATATCAGGCCCAAGGCACTAATAAAATAAATGTTCAAGAAAAAATGATCACTCCTCAAAATGTAATCTGAAATTAATCAATTTCAAGTTTTAAAGCTTTGCTTATTTATTAAACAATGTTTAATTCCTCTTGATATTCTTCGGGTTATTCTGATAATCAGTTTACAGATAAAACTGGGCTAAGAAATAAAAAGAATTCTAATATATTACTTGTTATTGCTATTATATTTGTTATGTTAAAATGAAGCACAATTTATTGTTTTGGCTATTACTTTCCATTATGGCATATATCTAGTAGTATCATGCACAGTTCTTAAAGCTCAGGAGGCTCTGATATTTCTTATTCTTAAATTTGTGTATTTTCTGATTTTTCCTCTACGCTGAATTTATTAATCAACCCTCATATAAAATTTCAGCATTAAGTTGGTTGCAATTTTTCCTCTTATTGTGAACTTTCTTGTTAATTTTCTCCCTTTTATTATTGAATAATATCTCTTTAAGTTTACAATTCATCAATTTCACTCTGCATCTAAATGATCGAATCACTCATTGAATACTCTTCACTGTCTATGCGGATATCTTATTAACTTTGTATTTGCTATTAAATATGAAGTCTTTATGATTAAATTTCATATTTTATTTCTTACAGAGATGGAAACTCACATTTAACTAATTAAGGATTGTTTTAAGCAATGTTTATATAAAAGACTTATTCAAATAGTTATTATTCGTTCTCAAAATGGTATTACTTTGCTGCTTTTACTCATTCCTATACACATTGATTTAAAAATGTAGATAATGAAATGGTATCATCAGTTATTTCTTTAAAAATAAGCATAAAGATTGTTTATCCTATTACATCCTGTAGTCCTAGATCATAGCACATATTATAATATGCGATTTCATCTAACTATTTATATGGACTATCATTTTTATAATGCTTGAATATCATTGTATATCATTTAATTCTTTTATTTTAATCTTTACAAAGCGATAAATACTCTTTACTACCTAATATATAGTTTTATTGTATTTAAAACTCTGAGGTATAATTCAAATCTTGTAATTATTATACTAAATGCTCAGTATTCTTAATCTATTTATAGTATTGATCGTCATATTTTTTAATTTTCTTTTACTTTTTATGCATAGTTTTCTCTTCTAATTATGATTTTAGTTATTAAATCTCATCATTAATCATTATTTCGTGGTCTTTGAATACTTCCTTAAAAATTTACTGTTTTACTTAGATCATTTCCTCTTCAATGTCTTATTGACCACATAAATTCGATAATCATTTACTAATTTTAATTTAATCCTATTTCAGTATATTTAAATTCTACTTTTATCTTATCTTTTTTATGTATGATTCCTTTGGAATAATTTGCATAGTTGTAAAATCCTTTTATGATTAACTTTTAGATGTGTATATCAACCCCCTCTTATCATTAAATATCTATTCCAATTGATTCTCATCTTTCATTTAGTAATCATATATAAATCTTGTTATCTCATCATTAATTTTAATTTTTCTACTATTTAAAGTTTTTCTGATATTTCTGCATACTATTTTTGCAATTCTTTCTTTCTCAGCTGCATTAATACTAATTTGATACCCAATGCTTACTATACTAATCATCAATATAAGTAGAGTAAGGCAATAAAGTACTAAAACTCTTACTATTCATTCTTTTTCTTCATAGGTATTGTATTTAATTAGAATATAAGGTAGAATTGCAAGAAATGGCAGTACGAAAAGTGTATAGAAAGTTATTCCACATATGCCAATTAAAGTATTTCCATATTATCTGAACCAAAATTTTACAAGGATCATAATAATGTAAAAAATTGTCTAAATGAATGAAGCTACAATTATTACAATGATTCCTGGTATTGCAATACTTAAATTATAAGTCATTAGTAGAATAGCTTCTACTATTATATTAAAACCTATAAAAATTATTAGTCAAGATTTAAGGGCCTGAGAAGCAATTACTTAACATTTCAGAGATTATTTTGTGCTTTTCCTCTAACTTCCAGCTAAGATCTAGGATATTGTTAATTCCCTTTATTCCTTTTTATACAGTTTAATACTAGTTAAGCTGTTGATATTAAAATTACAATAAATTACTGAGATAAGCGAACCAATTTAGAATCCATCTAATTCATCTGATATTTCTGCTTATAAGCTAAACTTTGTATAAATATTCGCTGCAAGGGAAACAGTGCATAGAATTACAAAAAGCCATTATAGTATTTATGATAAGTTTAATTCAAGTTATTAATCTTATTCTTCCAATTATTTTACATATCCAAATAATAGGAGATAGCCTATAGTAAAAGAAATTATTACTAAAGTAATCAGACTTATAAGATCTTAAATTTACTGACTTCAAAATACTATAAATATTAAGGGAAGGATAAAGAGATAGCATAATACTCCTTAAAGCATCAAAGCAAACTTCTAATTTCCTTATCTTAATGTACTAATTGTGTTTCAATAAATTAAGGTTAATATAATGCCTAATAGGACAAACATAAGGTATCAATACTCTTAAATAACAGATTTTACAGGTTAATAGAAAGGACTGGCCATTATACTCATAATAACTGCATAAATCAATAGAGTAACTGATTATTTGCCTGCTTATTGAATATTAGTTGCTATAAAAATATTCCCTATTATAACAAAAATAGGGCTTACTAAAATGATTATCATATTGAAAATTAATTCATCAGTTTAAAACTTTTATTCTTTAATAATCGTGTATATCTCAGTGGCACTATAGCAAATAACAAATATGAGTCCCATGTACTGAACTCCAATAACTATTAAATCGAAATTTTTATGCATAAGTCTCATTATTTTGCTGACTTCAATGCTCTAAGTTTCAATACCTCGTCATTGTTTTTCTCTTAAATTATGCACTAAATAGATTCCAAAGGTAATTAAACTTACTACATAGATTAATATAAAGATGCTAAATAGTATCTAAAGATCCTCCTATGAGGTTTCTTCATCTTTTACTAAAATATATACAGCAGCATTTAAAAGTACAGTAAATATACTAAAGTACAGCGTACTTGAAAAAATAGAACCTAATAAAGGAGATTTTTACTCACTAATAGCATTTCTGATATATCTTACAATACTAAAGTACACTAAAAGTAGAGGTAGATAAATAAGATATCAGGAATCAGAAAAAGCTAAAAAATCAAGAAATAGGAGGCTTACTAATAATGATATAGGGAGTATTATAAAAATTGTTAGCAAAGCAATTAAAATTCATAACCTTAGTCTTAATTTCATGTACAGAATACCAAAAATAGGGCTAATTGTTTAAACAGCTAAAATAAATCGGCCAAAATTAAACTTTAGTTCCAATTCGTTATCTAAATTTACCATAATATTCTGTATTCATATGATAGAGAAGACCATTGAGAGAATGTAAAACAATACTTCTATGAAATCATACTTATTTATTTCCTTTATTAAAATTCTTCGTTAGTTTCTAATCTAAGTATACAGTTTATCTGCTTCTTATTTGAGTTAATTCATTAATTATCTATTATTAGGTCAATTGTTATTTTCCAATAGCTGAATATCATTATTCGATACATTAAATGTATTATGTAATGTTAAGTCTTCACTATTTATTTGCCTTTGCTTCATTTTATATATAGTATTTAACTGTTATTTTTACAGGTAATATACAATAGTTTCATAAAGTAATTTAACCAATTGTATTTCCTTCTTTAATAGATTTATAATTATTTAAAATTAGATTCAATGAATAAAAGTAGTTAATTTTATACTAGCATGAAAATGTAATTAATCTCTTAATAAAGCTTTATACATTTTATAATACCTGTTAATTATATAATTAGAAAGTAAGCTTCAATTATATTTTTAATAATATTTGAAATGCTTTATTTTATTCCTTTTATGCAACTTTTTTAAACTTTAATAGACAATCAATACTAAAATAACCTAGTTTATATTTTGAATATATTAGCAATGCTTATTGCATCACTTTCCCTGATTATAACTACACCTTAAATCCTTAATAAAAGTTGATATATTATTACATATTTATTAGATTAACCATATATCTATAGAGTATTAGTTCTATATATACATAACAACATTTTACTCCCTCTAACGATTTTTTATTACAACTTTCTATTATATTTTTTACTTATTAATAGATTTCCTCCTTTTGAATAAAGGCCCATTTCTTGCAGGAGAATGCTTTCTTCTATTGCTTGGCGTAATAGCTCTTCCCTTAAGATCCATACTTGCTCTTTTACCTTGCATTGCAGCAACCTTTTACTGATAAACTGAATTTTTTGTCATTTAATTGTTACTGTTTTACCTTTTTTTCCTTAATTTCTCCTTAGGTTTGCTATTAGGAGCAGTTTTGGGTCCAAGTCCCGGTGTTAAATTCCTATAAGGAATCTCCTAAGGTAATTTCATTCTTTTATCCTTAACTGAATTTTACTCTTATTAACTACAAGCATTTTAACTATTAGAGTTAGAGATATTACTACTATTTGCAGTTTTATACCTTTCTATAGGCTAATTCCCTAAGATTTCGTCTAAAGTTACATCTTTATACTCATTCCTATCAGTGTCAATTAAATTATAAACAAGCTCTTCACTTTCCTTAACCGAAATTTTTGCCTAGGTGAAAATTTCCTATAACTGTACTTTAGTTACCTGCGAGTATAGCAGTTTCTCCAATCTTTGCCTTAAATCTCCAGCTTTATCAGGAGTAATAACACCCTTGCTATTTTTATTCTAACATTCAATCAACTTTTTAAGAAGTTTCAATTTTGCAGATTCATCAATAACCTATTCAAACTCCTAACTTTCATTATTTAGATCTTTAGCCTCATAACTAAAATACTCAGGAAGAGGAGCTGCCAGGGGTGTCGGAGGATCAGATTAAATTTCCTTAGGATCTACATATTCATAGTATTTTCTATTAACATCATTCAGCATGGAAATTAAGCTTTTTGCAACAGATTCTAATGTACTTACTAACATGTTTAAGTGACTAGTCATTTTAGCCTCTGGATCCTCACTTCTAGGAGAACTTGCATTGCTCTCTCATTCCTCGTTTTGGATTTCTTATTGAGTAGCTGCCAGACTGCTCAGTACACTTGGCTCTATGTTGATTTTTGTGAAGGAAATATGCTCATCTAGGACGTTTGAGGGAACTAAGGGTTTTAGGACTTTTCTAAGATCAAAATCTTAGTTTTACAGGTATTCAATCATATCAGCTCTACACCTTTCTCTGTATTCTTTTATGATCGAATTGACGTGGCAGATTTCTCTGTATATTTCCTCGCTTTGAAGACGGAAGGAAATCTTCACAATTTCAGTCTGCTATTTAAGATGTTTAAGTTTCTATTTTGCTTTTATTAGCTGGTTTTAATGATTCGTCGTATACTGACTTAGAGTGTTAATAATTTTGCTCTGATATCGATCGCTTTCGTACATTGAGCTTGCTAAATTGGCAATCTTTTCAAATTTGATTAGATCAATGCCAATCATTTGAGAATTCTGAGTAAGATTTACATACAGGCAATGATTACAGTTCTATACCGTCTAAAGTTCTAATTAGTTCTTTGTGTTACATTGTAAGTTATCTATTCAGCTTCTTTAGTTGTTGGAAAGATTTTTAGTTGTTCATTTTTGAAATTAAGAGAAATGGAAAAGTGTTATTATAGTAGTATAGTATTTTGTGGTTTTGTAGTTGTATATTGATTACTGCACTAATAATGTTTAGGATATAATATATTTTATTGGAATCTTAGAAAAGGATATTCGAAATTACTTATTTCATCATTTTAGTTTATTTTTCCTAGTACATGATGCTTATAATTTTTAAATAGTAAGAATCGATAGTAATTATATTTCTTCAACAATAACCGACTATGTACATATAATGATATTATATAATCCTTAAATGTGTTAAAGTCTCTAAAATAGAAAATTGTAGAGTTTGTAAATCGCTAGAAAGAATAAATGTAATCCATTTAATTAGTAAGCCAATTACTCAAAAATAAGCACATAGAAATATCTAAATACATAATAGATAGATTATTCATTTCCATATTCAAACCATATAAATAATAAATGCACATTACTTTAACTAATTTTCCAAGTTTGAACAATTATCCAATATTTGATTAACCTAATCTTACTCTAATTGATTCTATTAAGCCAATTAGGCTTCAGATTCAATTAAAGCTAATAGATTGCGTGTTCCTCTTTGTTTTCCAAGTCCCGCTAACGTAGGCTTTCTTATCTCCTTTCCATCTCTCTGTATAAATATTACATAATATTGTATCTGTTATGTTGATCTATTACTCTCCTACCCCTGTGTTCTTTAATGTACTAATTGTAGACTCTACTATTCATCTTGCACCATTTTATTACAACAAATCTTGGTAATAATAAAAAGCTAAAAAATGTCCTAAGGGGAAGATTAGATCATTTAATTTCTGGGTCAATGTATTGATCAACAACTAACTCCAGTGTATCAGGAGCTATAATAATAAAAGGCTGATATTAGAAAATTGAATAACAATTTTCAATCCTTATAGTCCCATTTCACTAATCAACTGGCAGAATAATTCACCCAATCAATCTAAGGACAATCAATGTACATCAGGTCAGCTGGCACTAAAAAGATAGTCCTTAATGGAAGCTTGAACGATATATCTAGAATCTCAGCAGAAAACCCAGATAAAAAGGATGCTATCCGTAAAAAGACATAGGAAGAATAAAAAAGAAGATTCGAAGGGGAGAAAAGAAGCTAAAAGGAAATTAAATAGAAGTAAGAGTAAGATAAACTTGAAAAAGCAAGGCAACTTAAAATGCAGTAAGAGATCAATACAGCGACGCACTAGGAAATGATGGCCTAGAAGAGGTTAGAGTAAGATATGAAAAGGCTTTAAATGGCATAGAAGTTACTAGAAGCGGAGAAGAAGAAAAGAGAGGAGTTAGAGTAAAAGGCTAATGGAAGTTTTATAGGCGGAGATAAGAGAAATGAGAAAAAAGAATTAGTTGAGGGCTGATTAAGTAGGTAAACTTTACCCTTTATTATTCTTTAATTATATCCATAAAAATTGTATCTAAATTACACTTTAATACTATCATCCTTCATACTTTTCAATTATTTTGTAAGTAGCAGTTGCATGGTTGGTTATTCCACTTTTTAAACTATTCATTAACAATTCTGAACTAAACCCAAGCTCATTTACCTTTTAAACTATGCTCAATTCAACCTTTTCTCTTTTAGGAGACTAGCTTCTACTTAATCCCCCTTATATCATCCAAGGATGCTGCATAATTTAATTGAGTTTATATCTTTTATGAGGAACTGTATTCAATAATCCTCTTATAAGATCCTACGCCTCCTAACTTACAAAGGAAGGAATTTCATATCTTTCCTATAAAATTATTTTATGCAATTCATGAAGACTGTCAGCCTTGAAAGGAACAGTTCCAGTTAGCATTGAGTACAGTACAATTCCAAGGCTTCAAAGATCTACAAAAAAGGGCTCATAGGGTAAATTTGCTACAACTTCAGGAGCAAGGTAAGCTGGAGTTCCACATTGCTCTTATATCAAATCATTACTTCTCACTAGCTTAGAAACTCCAAAATCACAAATTTTTGTCGTTTTTGTAAAGGAGCACAGCAGAATATTATCTAACTTTATATCTCTATGTATTATTTTTTAATTATGACAAGCTTAAACCCCTTAAACTACTTAGCTGAATATCGATCTAGCCTCATATTCACTAAAGCGTTTTTTCTGTTTAAGCAGATTTAAAGCATCTCCTCCTCCTGCATATTCTAGCACAATCATTAAACTTTTAGGAGTTTCAAAAACTTCATAGAAACTTATAACGTTTGTGTGATTTATGCACTTCATTATAAAGATTTCCTAGAATATCTTTTACTTGGCTTGGTCTTTTATCTAAGACTTTTTAATCTTCTTAATTGCAACAGGATGGCCAGTTAGTATGTGAGTGGCTAGATACACATCAGCAAAGGCTCCTTTTCCAATTTTCTCTATTATATTGTAATACTCTTTGCTAGTTGGAGGTATAGCGTTCTTTTTACTCATATGATGTCTTATGATGCTTATTAGCTTCCCCCTCTCAATTTCAATTTACATCTGTGAACTTTTCAATTCTTAGTTTAAACTAATAACTTCTCCGAATCTATTAGCCAATAATTGTTTAATATCTTTTGAGCTGTTATTTTACTTCTTACTCTTGCATACTGATAGATTTTACTATGAAGCATTCACAGCTTTCTTAGACTTTCTCCTAAAAGCTTTTACTTATTACAATTTGTTATTTGAGTTATTCCTGCTATTCTACTTACTATTTTTGAGCACAGTAGCCACATCCGACCTCAGCCTTCTATGTTTGGGCTTGGCCCTGAAAGTAGCATGAGGCGATGTTGGCACACTGGTATTAATTTTCCTTTTACATTCCAACGAACTTTTTCTTGAAATTAAGCTCAAATTACCAGTTCTCACTGCCTTTTTTTGCCTAATTTTCTTCCTTAGCTTAATAACAACAGCTGAATTATTAGCTCGATTAATTTTTTCAACACTAGCCCTCCTAACTTTTTTCCTCAGCTCCCTTTTCTTTTACATATTTTAAGCAAAATTTTCTCAAGTATAGCAAAAATTAACTCGCAATATGGCCCAACTGGACCCTTTATGAAAATTTTGTTAGTTATTAGACAGACTGGTAATGAACGAGCGACGTATAATAGAATGCATTACTCTTTTAGCCCGTGACTACTCTGCTTACTATGCGTAAGCCTTTGTAGATCATCTATAGGCCAGATTCTACAACCTAAACCAGTCGAGCCGTATGCTATACTACTTATATGTAATAGACTCCCTTACCTTTAACGTGTATATATACAGAGAGAAGTTTGACCACTGTGTAGAGCGCATGTTCACTGAGGCCTACAGGGCCTCAGACCAGTCAGCATAGAGAGACATAGAAAAACTGCTGACTATATGGGAAGAGTAATAGCGATTCTCCCGGCATACTCTAGATTTGATGCGAGAAAGAATGGCCCCAACTCCTCCAATGGTCATATCTCCCACCGACTCACCTGTTCCCGGATTATTTGACCTATCAGATTAAGTTTAAGAATGGCTTAGCAGCCATTCGCAGTGTCCTTAGGATTTATTAATGTAAGGAATAGAGGATAACTACCCACTTTTGTTTACTCAGCTGTTGTAAGCTGAGGTGAGTAAATGGGAGAAGGAAAGGCTGAATTAAAGAGTTAATTATGTATAAGAGAATTAGTTATTAAATGAGTTGTATGAAGAATTACCAAGGTAGTGTTTTACTTGTGGAATGAGGTTTATTTTAGACTCTGAGCTAGATGCTCACCTTGACTGGCATTACGAGAGTAATAGTAAAAGGATTCAAGGTGTTATTGATAACCCGTGGCTTCCTACTCCGTAGGAGTGGATTGAGGGAGTTCAGGAGTAAAAGAAGTAGTAGGTATAGGAGCAGGTGGAGAAGCCTGAGGTTTGGACTGTTTGCGACCCTGATTAGTTGTTTTGTGCTATTTGTGGATAGTAGTTTGATGCAGAGCCTAGGAAAGGTAGTTGGTTGTGCAGAGATGCAGCTAGGGTTTATGTAGAGGACAAAGGGATTGACATTGTGCTACACTTGGACTGTGTTTAGGATGATAATGAGCAAGAGGAGATTTTAATGCCTAAGCAGTTGAGGACGTTTGAGGATAGTTTTGTTTAGTAATGGTATATTTAATTCACTGATTTAGTTATAAAGCATATTATGAATGGTAATAATCATGATTTTAAGCATATTGTCAATATATAGCTGATATATCGCTAATTGATAGTATAGCAACGGTTATCTAAGTATGTTAATTAGTTATAGGTATATATACTGTCTTTTATTGTTATTGTCAGATGGGAGTCTAGCTCAAATGGTAGAGCGCTCGCTTAGCATGCGAGAGGCACCGGGATCGATGCCCGGGTCTTCCACTTTTTTAATTTTGTAAGGAATCTGTTAATAATTGACTTATAGAGTTATCATATGTACTTGTATATTACTACTGTAATTATAATGCTCATCAAAAATTTCGGTAAAAGGAAAATAGTATAAAAATTAGTTTTAAGGTAATTATCACAGTTAATATTTCACTTTTAATCAATAAACTAATGCAACACAATATGAATGATTTACTACTGTAATATTGGAATACTAATAATATACTAAGAGCATTTCTTGAAAACCCAACATAATTAAATAGCAGAGATACAGAAAGTATTAGAGCCTAACTTGCCATAGATAATGGATTAGTAATAAAATCACAGAAGTTATAGCACTAAGTGGAACTAGGCATAGATGAAGTAGATTAATTACTACATAACATCTAGACTATTATACTATACGAAACATCCAGTACAATAACAGAGCGACTAATGATAAAATCAGCCTAAACAGCTCTCATCAAAGGGAAAACTGTCCACTTCATTACAATTTCCTCTTTCATAGGTAATCAATTCAAACAAAAAGTCGGTATTTCCAACAACCTAACAATTACTTCAATTTTTAGCATCTATCACTTAATCTACCACCTCAACCAACTAACTTCCAACCCTCCAAGCCTCCTAATACTCCACCAAGTCCCACCATACTTCCACTCCGTCCCAAACTAATTTTCCCTCCCAGATCTCAGCAAATCTCTGGAATCCTGCTTAAAACGCCTATCAACTACCTCCAGCCTTCTAGTAACCCCTAAGTAGACAGGCAGCAAACTCCACAAAGACGGCTGAGAAATGGAACCTAAGAGCTTCTCCGAATCTTTCCCTCTAAAAATCCGCATATCATCTCAAGAAGCCTCTATAAGGCTCCGTTTAATCCACAAAACAATCACAGACATCCACCTAAGCCCTTCCTCCCTTTAAAATTTCTTCTTAAAAATAAGCGGCCATAAATCAAAATGTCCATTGACGATTTGTCTACTCTTTCCCGCGATTAACTAGTCTACCTCTCACGCATGGCCGAGCAGTCAGAGAGATACGAGGAAATGATCCAGTTTGTGAAAGCTTTCATTGCCCTAGGAGGCGAGCTTTCCGTGGAGGAACGTAATATTCTTTCAGTGGCCTTTAAGAACGTAGTAGGTGCTTTGAGAAGTGCATGGAGGGTGCTGAGTAGTATTATTAAGAAGGAGGAGAGGAGGGGTAATGCAGACCAGCAGGCCCGCGCCCAGACATACAGGGACCAGACTGAGGAGGAGTTGAAGAGGTACTGCAATGAAATCTGTGACATTGTTGACAGAGACTTACTCCCCAGAGCCACCACTGAGGAAGGAAAGGTGTTCTACTGGAAGATGAAGGGAGATTACTATAGGTACATTGCTGAGTTTGTACAAGGGGCTGAGAAAGACAGTGTTTCTACCCAGGCTGATAACGCGTACTCTGAGGCAAGAAAGATCTCTGATGAACAGCTAACTCCTACTCATCCCACAAGACTTGGACTTGCACTCAATTACTCTGTGTTCTTCTATGAAATTCTAGGAAAAACCTAAGATGCTTGTGATATGGCACAAAAATCATTCGATGAAGCTATTCCTGGATTGGATGATATATCAGAGAGTGATTATAAAGATACTACTTTGATATTACAGTTGCTCAGAGATAATTTAACATTGTGGAAGTCTGAGGTTGAAGATGCACAGCAGTAATTGGTTAATTGAGTCTTTTATTAAATGTTAAGTTTATAGTAATTATATACTAACTAAATCAGGATAGCTGGTATAGACTTCTTTCTTCACTCTCAGTTAAAATTATTTGTAAAAGATCGATTTTTTCTAGAATTTATGGCGATTTCTGTATGTAAATTACATTGTTATCTAAATTAATCAAATGCTACCTTATATTAATCTGATTTATAAGCAATTATACATTTTCCTCTATTTCTTGGTAGTTTTTATCACTAATTAAATCCAGTAAGAAGTCTATATATAACTCAAATTTATCTTCCTGAATTTCTTATCCGTCTTCTCTTTATATTAATTAAACCAGATTACTGCCTCCTCCTAGTTTTAAAAAGATTATTTTGTATTAATTTTCCTGCTCATATATAAAATCACATACTTCAGCTGCATAGAATCTAATATTACTGTTTTCTTATTATAATTAGGGTATTAAAAGCTAAAAGATATTCATTTAGACCATTAGGGCAAAGATATCTTTGTCAATTACATCAAGCATTGATGATATTCAAACTATTACATGCTCTGCAAAGCCTTACTGGTTAAACTTCTTTTCATCTAATATACTAGTTATATTATTTTTAAGTATTTCATATACACCAGATTTGTCTTAACTTGCTAGTTGTATTAAACATGCAATAGCTTGTTATCCGATGGTAGTTGGAAATTCAATTTCATCTGAATAAATTCACTTTTACGATGTCTCTACTTAAGAATTAACTAAACTGCCTATGTACTCAATATCACCGGTTTTATAAGCCAATTTTAGCTTAATTAACTTCTCTTAATCTTTATTTTAAATAAGATTCTCCTAGTCTTCCAAATCTTTTTTATGCTAAGATGATTTATTATCTTTTCCATGCTCAAAAAGTTTATTTTTGACTTAATTTATCAAATCTTCCTTTTTCCCTGATAATGAATCCCTATTTCCTAAAGAGCTCCTAGGGTTGTAATTTACTTGAATGTTTGAATCATGCTATTTTCAAAGTTTTCCATGTATAAGTCTATCCTGATTTGAGCTTTATTCATATGAGTCTATCATCTTTTATCTATCTTTTTACTTTCTAGCAGCTTTATAAAATTCTTCTTCTTTTGTTTATGTGGTATCCTAGTCAGCTGGCCTTGATTCACAGCAACCCATATTTATATTATACATTTTTGCATGATTTATAGCTTATAGTGTAAAATTATCTTATTTAGATAATATTTCTATACATAGACTTAATAAAGCTTTATAGTTTGAACAATAAGACTAATTTATAATAAATTAAATGGAAGCTAGCTAAAATAATCAAAAGAACGATTAGTAAATCTCGCAAATACACCAAATTTTAAGCCAAAGACCCTTACTTGTAGCATATGCTGTATCAAGAAATGAAACTTTATCAAAAACTAGACAGTTCTACCTAGAAGAATTAGCAAAAAGCTTTTGTAATTAGTATAAAATGACTTAGATGATAAAGTTTTGTAGTATTGTATTAATATCTGTGTTAATTATGCTTATACACTAATGAGTTCAATATATTTACTTTAGATTATTGTTGGAGACTAAACTTGGTCAATTAAATTTAACCTATATTACAAAGTATGATTTAAATTTTGATATATAGCAACTTTGATGAATTATTCTAAAGCATAAGAAGTATTTTTATACTAAGTACGCTGTTTTTATAACAAATTTAATCAATAGTAAAATGTATATTTGGGTACACCAACTGTAATACTTATATCGGATAATTATACTGTAGAAATTCCTTTACAGCATTAGATACCTACTCAATATAATAAACATCCCCTACATACAAAAAACTTATCAATCACTGAATAAAACCTAACTAAATAGCACAAACATAATAATTTAACTATCAAATAACTTATCTCTGCTTCTAAAATAACTTAAAGGTCTTAATGAATTATGAATTTCAAGTTTAATAGATTGAATAGCCTTATGATTCCTACAGCAATTACTTGATTTAGGAGAGCTAAGTGATATACTAGCATTATAACCAGCTGCTTCACTTACTCTGAATTTATTAGTAGCTGGTTTAAATCTCATACTGCTGCAAATTTCTTTAGATTTATCACGTCGCCTAAATGGATATTATCTTGTTTCAATTGGTTAAGTGTCTAAAACTCTATTTTAGATCATACTAAGATTTATTCTTTCAGTTTAAGACGCAAAGCCTTTTATTCTCATGTATCTAGGAGTAAGCTATTTTTTAATTATCTCTGATCTTTGATTAGGAATATTCTACTATAGAATTCTAAGATTATAAAGCTCTGCTAGAGAATCTCTGCTCTTAACTCTTTTTCTTCTTCAGTTTTAAGCTTTACGAGCTTCTCTGAAGTTATTTTCTAGGATTTTTTGTTTTAGGTCAAATTAGAAAACGTTGTACATTGTTTAATATATTTTTAGTATTGAATGGAAATGTATAATTAATAGATGTTTAAATGATTTGCTAAGCTTTATTAGATTGATACTGCTTGTGATAAACATAATGCAAATTGCTATAGTATCATTGGAGTGTTAATATACTTAGAATTATTTAATAATATATCGCTAATGATTAAATTAATTGATGAGTATTTACATCAAATTAATGTTTCTTAGATAGCTAAATAATACTATCAGAATGCATATTACTTATCAGATAGTCAAGTAAATAAAATATCAACTTAACTTAAAGTAACAAGACTGTATTCATATTTTAAAAAGAATTGATTAGATCAAACCGGAAAATACTTCTTTAAATCAAATTACTATCTATTCTAACTTAAATATGGAATTAGCTGTTGCAAACTTTAATGCATTTAAGGACTTTGCTGTGCTAATAGATTTTGCTCCACTGCTACAATAATACATGATTGGCAAAATGAGTATCCCTGCACATTTGCTCCATAGTTATGAATGGGAGACATTTAATTTTAGCAACCTTGCATACCACAAATAAATTATGAGCTTTGCTATTAAAGAATTTATATATTCAGAAACTAATTCTAGCAAAATTAGCAATTTGTATTGCGGTAAAACAAATATCTACAAATGCAAACTTTACACATTCTTTTGCATTAATCATACTGAAATTCAATAGCTTAATATTATTTATTACAAGTTTAGCATTACTGATTTTAGCTTAAATCACTATTTTATCTAGCTAATGCATACTATTATAAACTATCAACTATTTTTTAAAGGTCCTTTTATTAGAGTTGATGGGGATGCAATCGTGCATTTCTATTCTATCTCTGGCAAATTTAACCAAAATTTCCCGTCTACTGATACTATTAGTATATTGCTAATGCACATTATTTACATATTCCACATTCTTTTGGCAATATTAGATTGATAATTTCTTAATTACACCGATCACATAAGATCTCTTATTAAACATTTCAGGCAAATCTATTAAAATGTCTATGAATTTCCCCCTCATTTTGATTAAATAATTGACCTGTGTTATAAGAATCTATAGTCATTTTCAATCTTGTGATGATGCTTTTATTTTCCTAGTTAATTGAACCTTTAGAACATTTGATTTACTTTAATATACTCCTAATATTGTCTACTAAAAACTTAATTGCGTCATTTCCTATCCTTTTTTATCTTTTTAAAAATTTTTTATCATCTTATCTTTCATCAACTTTTTAAGTTATGATTTCTCTATCAAAAAGTCTTGCGATTTAATCGACATCAGTACTGATAAACCTATTGTTTACTAAATCAAACCTGATTAGAGAGATATCTTCTTTTCTGTATAAAATATTAAAAAGCTAATTATGCTCTAGCAGGTAAATCTGATTATTAGTTTTAATCATTTATCCATACAACCGATAGCTCAAATTAGTATTGCTTATGATGATAATATTGAGTTTTAGTACATATTCCAACAGAAACACAAACCACTCATCAATTTCATCATTCGGATTCATAATTAATTGCTTTTGGCCTTATTAAAATAAGTTTTCATCTGGATTGTACTCTGATTATACTTCCAAAGGTATTTCAAATGTTTTAAATTTTCTCATATATCTTGAACTTGCCCTTAAAATCATCTTTCTTATTACTTATATCATTTAATTATCAAAATCAGGGTGAGTTTCCATTAGAATTCCTAGCTCTGCTATCAGTCCATGTCTTTCATGTTCTGGCTTACTCATTATAATAATCCATTCTTGTAGCTTATCAAAGAAGAAGTCTTCATTTGACTAAACTGTTCGAGCCTCTTTTTCGAATCTTTACAAAGGCTCTTAGTTATTACTAGGTCTTAATAAGGTCTCGAGCTTCCAGAACGATGCTGCTCTTATTAATGTTGAGTTTGTAGCAGCTGTTTATCTTATAGCTACGAAGTAATGCTTAACAGACTGCTGTATATATTCAATGTAATCAATAGACTTCGGGGTTTAGTCGATTGTCTTTATTATCTGAAGGGCCATTTTATCTATATAATGATGATAGTTTGATTTACTCTGGCATCAAGACAGATTTAAACATAAGCTATTTAGGCACTATGCCAAGTGTAAACTATGGTAGTAAGTGCTATATTTGATGAATCAATACTAATCAACCTATTCTTCATTTCTTTTTAATCTTTTAGCAGGCTCAGCCTCACTGGGTTGCCTTGGTCTTTATCTAGTATACTAGCCAGGCTACGCCTATTACGAGTTTTTAGGAATTTGAGCTCTTTGCTGCTTTCTAATTTACCTAGCCTCCATTTCATGCATATCTTCATCAAATTTAGGCAATTCTTCAGGTTTACAAGGCAATGGCTCTGTTTAGAAATAAGGGTGCTGCAATGCCTGGCTAGCAGTTAACCTTTTACTAGGATCTAACTGCAACAACTTATCTAATAGATCTAATGCAATATCATCAAAAAATGTGTACTTAGGGTCAGAGTACTTTACTTTTAATTATCTTGGCAGAATATCCCGGGGTATTAGTTAGTTAAAGTTAGGCAATTCATTAGCTGTGGGCCAGTTCTCAGTTGTAGGAGATCCGCACAGTATAAAAATCTTCTGTAAAATCTGCTTTTCATTGCTGTCTTGGAACATAGGTGTGCCTGATAGAATTTCCCCCATTATGCATCCAGCGCTTCACATATCTATCATCGTATTGTAGTAAGAAGTGCCTAGTATGAGCTCGGGAGGCTTGTACCAAAGAGTTACTACATTGTTAGTATAAGGTTCTCTTCTACCAGTTGAAAGTTTCCTAGAAAGCCCAAAATCTGCTAGTTTCACCAAACCATTGTCATTTACTAGTAAATTTGAGCATTTTAGATCTCTGTGTACTATGTGTTAGCTGTGGAGGAATTCTAAGGCCTATAGCATTTGCTATATAAAGCATTTCAGGTGAGAAAGGTTGAATTAAGATCTTGCTTACTTCATGCTCATTATTCCTTCTAGGTCGTGATTGCAGTATTCAAATAATAAGTAAACATTGCCAGGCAACTGCTCAGAATTTGCTTTAGAGGTTACTATTTCACGTAGTTTTACTATATTTGGATGATCTATTGATTTTAGAATACGGATTTCACGCAGGGCTGTAATTGGGAAACCTTCTTTCTCACGTTCCATTTTAATCTTTTTTATTGCAAAAATCTCATCTGTTGTTTTATCTCTTACTTTGTACACATAGCCGTAAGTTCCTTCTCCTACTTTTACTATTTTTTCGAAGTGGCTTGCTGATCTACACCGCCAGTTCTCTTCTCGTTCCATTTTTATTATAGGATAATTAGTATAAGGTAGTTAGCATTAGTAGT
>CAKKTI010000051.1:63392-81434 GCA_920105805.1 Condylostoma magnum
CATTTTTCATACATAGATAATTAATGATACCTCACATAATCACTATAAACCATAATAAAATCCCCTTCAATTATATTAAAAGCACTTCCCTTTTCCAAAACCTCTCAATTTTCCATACTACCTTAATAATTTTCACATCTTTATCTAAAATCATTCTAAAATCAATCAAATTTCAAGGTACAACCGCACATTTCCCTCTTTCTAATCCTCCAAGCCTAACCAACTCTTAAAACATCACATACCAAATCCCGACCATTTTTTAGTTTATGACCTCAGTATAGCTTCGACGCAGTAATAGAAGAAAAGCGACTTCAAAGCGCCACAAAGACTCAATGCACATTGACCCTTTAAACTACGATTTCAAAAAATCTGAATTTTTCCAGTACGATAAATCTAAAACAGAGCTAAATTAAGACGAAAAGGACCTATTGCTTTCCCCCCTTTTAGTTCAAACCAAAGAGCGCTATTGCATATGTAACAGAACAGAAGCTGAGGCTCCTGACACGATGATGATTGACTGTGATATTTGCAAGAATTGGTTCCATGGTGAATGTGTGAATCTTACTCCAGAGGAGATGGAGGAACTTGAGTTTTATGCGTGTCCAAAATGCACTGGAAAATCGGGGAAAGGTGAAAAGAGAAAGTTTCAGCCGGCTTAGTCTGAAATTGAGATGCTGATTAAGTTGATGGAAAATTCTAACGATTATTGCAAATCTACGAAACATACTAAATTCCCTCCCCCTAACATACAACTGTATCACTTAGACGAGGTGGTCAGTACGGGAAAGTTTATTAATATTATAGGATATGTTGTCAATAGTTCTCATAGCAACCCTACAATAGAGAATGGGTTTTTGGTGCCAGTTACTTAAAGTGATTTGGATTAAGGGTATGTTTGCACTAATTGGGGGAGTTTTAGATTAAGCTCCAATAGTAATGGTTTGCTATCTATTTCGAAGGACTCAGCTTTAGCTAGTCCTGATAAATTGTTAAATTAAAGCTAGATGGAAAGAGATAAAACAGTTCCTATGGGAACTTTTAAAATGTATAGAAATGCAGAGTATTATAATTACTAGTTTGAGGATTTAGAGGCTTTGCCTTTGAAACGTCACAAGGTAGAAAATGCATAAGACAAAACGTAAACTTTATAATAAATTTTGGGAATTGAGGAAAAGTAAGGTGAAATTAATTAAATCTTTAAAAGCAAGATATAGGTAAAGCCATAAATCCTAATGTCTTGAAAAATGTAAATTTTTGTATTAGATTAACATAAAAAGTCAAATAGTTTTTTTATATCAAACCAAGCAACTATAGCAGAGTTAAAATAACTCATTTCTAGTAAACTTGGCATGACCTACAGTCAAATAAATCTCAGTTTTAACAACTAAACATTAGAAGATGCTGAAACAGTAGAGAGTTACCAAATAAAGCAAAGATCAGTACTGCACCTCTTTGATTCTTTTATAATAAATTAAATATGCTGCGTAGTGCTAAAACTCCTGTAGACAGAGATAACGCTATTTCTTAGATGCGTGAAAGTTTCTTTGAAGAATCAAAGCTTGATCCTTATAAACCCCAATACGGCTTGTTTTCCTACCCTGGAACATTAGCGATTTCAAAACAGCCCTATGAAATCAAGATAGTACCTGGTAGGGATGACTAAGGAAAGCCTTAGACAATGCCCAGGAACTTCCAGACCTCCCCTGTGAAGATGGGGAAAGTAAATGATGCTTATCTTAATAAACCAGAATTTCATACTATTGGAGATCCATATGCAAACTAAGTTCCTCCTTGGGCCGCTGAACGTGATAGTGTTATTAGGGCTAAATAAGTACATGAAGCCTAATTCAAACCTGGTGGTGGGCCTTTTAAGGAGCCTTATGCACCATATGAACATTTAAGTGACTTAAATGACAAGAAAATTAATCATAGAGACTCAGAGGGAAATGTAATTTTAGAGCCTTATAATTTCATGACATCTCCTGCTAAAAAGGGTAATCCTAATAATTACCCTAATACTGGGTTTAATAAATAGCCGGAGTATATACCCGATCCTTATTCAAGAAAAAATGACTTTGCAAAGGAAGAGCTCAAGCGTGATATTGCAAAACGCTAAGAACCACCCTTCCGAACAACACACTATGGCAATCGTCCCTTTACTTCGAACGAAAAGGCCTACTAAGACTATCAAATAAAACATCCTCAACGACGTTAAGCCTCTAACCCCAGTAAATACCCCCACGAGGGCCCTTTCAAACCCTCAAATCCACCAAAATCCAGTGTAATGGACAAAACACTACAAAAATTCCCAGAATGAAATGCGAATACATAAAAGCCAGGAGTATAACCTCGCAAAGTAGAAGTTCCCTGGAGAAGGTCGTATATAGAAAGATCAAAGCCCTCTCCATCGGTAAACGCAATGAGGACTAATGTCCGTGCATGTTTTACAAGAAGCTCAGGCAGGGTTAGATGAGAATGTATTAATTTATTTTAAAAGATGCTCTATTTTCCATACGTGATACTGCGTGTTGTATATCAGCCAATTTTTCGAATATATAGCTCAAGTCCTCCTCTCGTCTAGTATGCAGGTGCACCAACCTTTCCTTTTATTACCTGTAATTCTTTATTGCTCTTTTGAGTTTTATTTTATTCACAATCCCCCATCGTGCCTTTAAATAATTGTACTAAACTGCCGCAAAAACTGCCTTACCTGCTGCTCTTGTCATTCTTATTTAACGGAATGCCTTGTGTTGTTTTTATGATAATTAGAGAGCAGATTCTAGAGTGAAAACTATCATTGTAAATGTAAATGCACCCCAGAGAGCACATATAATTGCAATTACTCTGCCAAAATGTGTAGATGGGTAAAATTCACCGTATCCTATTGTAGCTGTTGTCACTGCACAGCATCACACGGAGTTTAAGTATGAGTCAAAGTCTTTACCTGATATGTATATATAGGGTCTCTCAGAGACTCTCATAAGTGCACCTAGTATGAAGAAGCTTGGAACTACTACAATGCTTATCATAAAAAGAGGGTAAGATTTTACAAGGCACTTAATGGCAAAACGAATAGTAAATTTAGTCTTTTACTTATAACAGCAGTCACGAGCAAGGTTATCATAGTACTAAGAATAGTTAAAGATACAACGCAGAAGGAAATAAATGCGTCCGTACATCAAAACATAGAGTAATTCTGCTGTTTTATAGCAAATATCTTCAAAATCTGAGGAATCGTCTTATAAGTCTAGATATGGCTGTCTTATTCATATATTAGAGTTGAGGTAGGGATAAGGAAGAAGGATTAACAAGAAGGTTTCTGACAATAAAATCAAGAATCTCTTCTTAGTTTTTCAGTTTTTCTTAAATTGTTTTATTTTAAGGCCATGTCGCATTGTGTTTAAGTATATGGCTCCGAATGTTGTTAAGAGTACAACCCATCTATAGGCTGGGGTAATTTAATTAGTTTTACAATTGGCATGACGTCGGTCTGAGGAGTAGTCCAGCTCATAATCTACTGTTGCAAATATAAACCCAATTCATATTAAAAAGGTCGAAAATAGCTCAGTTAGACGTCAGTCAATTATCAATCTACGTTTTGTTTTCTTTTTTATTAGAGGTTTTGGTAACATTTCGAATTATTACATTTTAAAGATATTGAAATGGGAAAAAGGATCTAGGTGGTTTATTATAGTAAGTGAAAGGATTAGTTAGGTTTATAGAATTATGGTTGTATTATTGAGATAATGGAAATAGATAAGTTATTCTGATTATTATCAAAACTCTATACTTCAACTGCATTTTACATCAATTTCTAAGTGATTAAATTAGCAAATACCAAAAATATACTTAAAAATAATAAACTAATTACTAGCGGGTAAATTTAAATAAAAAATGACCAGGAGAAGGAAAGTACAGGATGATTATTGGGATGAATGGAAAAGCTAAGGAGAAACAAGCGCAGCAAGGACAGAAAATTCACTAGGTGTATTGACTAGAAATTTTGTAAAGCTCATACAAAGTCAAAAGGACAAATCGATTGATTTGAACGAGGCTGTACAAAAATTAAATGTATAGAAAAGAAGGATTTATGATATAACAAATGTACTAGAGGGAATTGGCCTTATAAGGAAAAGTTTTAAAAATCACATAGAATGACTAGGACTTCCGAATACTCAAACCAATGGAAACTCTCATGAAGCTTTGCAGTTGACTGCAGAATTGTAATTACTTGAATAGGAAGAGAGAAATATTGATTTTTGGACGTAGAAAATGAATGAGGCACTGAACGAGCTTACAAGTGATCCTAATTACTTATAAAATGCATTCATTACAAATGAAGATTTACAGTCATTAGGATCTCTTGGCGACTAAGAAAACGAAGCTTTAATCATTCTTAAAGCTCCAACTGGATCTAGTTTGGAAGTCCTAAATCCAAGCTCAGTCCCAGAAACAGAACCTGAAAAATATCAACTTTATTTAAAAACTGATACGGGGAAAATCCAAGTTTATTTTGCATCAGGGGAGCAGATCTCTAATGAGTTAGATCCAAGCTTTCCATAAGCTTTACCTCTTCCTATGGAATCTGAAGATTTCGTATGATTCATTATTAATTACATGTGTTTTAAGAATTGTGTATTAAGTTCTACATAAAAATGAATTTTAAGCTTTGAAAATAATAATCGTTTAAGTATATAAAGAACATAAGGTATTTTTATTGTGTTGGACAAATTATATTTGAATAGATATTGAAAAGCATAATTCATATTCGAACTACTATATATCTCATAAAAATTCCCATAGTATATAAGATTAATTAACTTATTGAAAAGTTCTTCAATGCCTCTTAAAAATTAGTTAATTTATGCCATTTATTCTTGTATTAGCACTATAAAAATTATGAGTGATTTATAAGGTAAAAATACAGAAAATTTATTAATGGAAAAATAATTCGCCTTTTTGTAGTGACCAGGAAAAAACAAATTCTTTTGCAAAGGTAAAATAATGACTGGTCCAGATGTAAATAGGGCTTTGATAACATTTTTGCTTATTTAAATTCCGTCAATTCTTACAATTAGTATTCCAGGAAGTTTTCTTATTTATGAATAAGACGAACCTTACTTAGTCATAATATTTGCTTTATTATTGCTTATAAACACTTACTTTTTCTTTACAGCAGCTTTAACAAATCCAGGATACATTCCAATCTAATAACCGCCTTTTGCATTAGGACCAAAGAACTCCCTAGTATTTACTATTTAAACTTTGAGGGATTTATAAAAAGAATCGCCTTTAGACAACAGTTTTATTAATTTACCAGTAGGAGGACATTTAATCAGCCTAAAATATTGCAAGACTTGCCTAGTATTAAGACCCCCAAGAGCTTCACATTGCTCAAATTGTAATTTATGTGTAGAATAGTTTGATCATCATTGCCCATGGGTTGGCAATTGTATTGGTAAAAGGAATTATAAATACTTTATTGGGTTTATAGTAACTTTGTCGGTTTTGATTGGACTTCAGTTAGGTATTTCTATTCTGCATATGGGGTTTATAACTTATGATCATATGTAAAATAATGAAAATGTATATTAAGCATTTTTAAAAGGTTTAAAGGAGTTTGGGGTCACTTTATTCATTTCATTATTAGGCTTTGGGTTTATGATATTTGTATATGGGATATTGTTTTATCATATAGTATTGCTTTGCAAAGGAGTTACTACTAGAGAATTTGTAAAGAAAGATTTTCCTCATTAAAATTTGAATCCGTATAAAAGGATAATGCCATGTTTTAGGAGACTTACGAGAAGAAAGTATTAATTACATTATAATTTCAAAGTTTAAACAACAATGTAATTTAGTCAAATAACATAATGCATAAGTGATAAGGCTTTTAATAAAAGCATATTAGATAAAAAGAATAAATTATATAGAGAAGAAATACAAGTACCTACTGTAGAAGAATTAAATTATTCAACCATAACCAATTAAGATATAAAAATCACACCCCGTGATAATCCTCCAATAATAAATTAGTAATTAACATACTATAAATAATTGATAACTTTAATACTTATAGTAAAAGATGATTAAATATTAATTAATGTATATCCAAATGTTTAATAATACTGATATCGTAAAATAACTAGTAAAATGAATTTGAATAGAATTCCTTATTTAATAATGAGCAAATTTTTCATTATAAGTTTGTATGTATAAAGAATAAACAGTAATAATCATTATTCGCAATCTCCTATACAATCCAAAAAAGTATGATAAATAATCAAACATTACAATAGTTGATTAATAAATTTTCAGAGAGGTTCAAAAGTGTACAAATTTTAATATATTATATAAATAACAATTATCAATGAACATAATTATTCTCACTGGATGAAGCAGATTTCAATAATTATATCAACTTTAAAAATAATCTATAAGACAGTAATTATTAACAATCATAGAAAGTGAATGCCAAAACTATAAAAGTTTAAATACAGATACTAAAAGTTTTATTTCAAAATTTCATAATAAGTTAAATGGAAAATTATAGTTTATAGGATATTTTACAAGTTGTATCCCTTTTAGAAACAGCAGAATGTAATATTTAATCAGAGTTATTGTTTTCTTTTCCCATACCTACAGATGTAGAGAACAAATACGAACTTATGAGAAGTTAGATTTTAAATAGCTTAGGAATTTAAAATCGATGTTAAACTTTAAAAAGAAAGGCTAAATTCACATATAACAAAGCTGAAAGAGATTATAATAACAGTGAAAACTTACTTTAAGAATTAAATCAAATTAAAGAGTTAAATTAAAGTTATATGAAATCAATTGATTTGGCAGGCTCTGCTATAGATTTCATAGTGAATAAAATAGCATCATTAGTAACATTTTTTAACTCCGGGGAAGGTTATAAGGGATAAGGGTAAAACATAAGAATATTGAATAAATAAACAACTTATGATTTAAAAGTGTTTATAAATGATTTGGAGTATCAGTAAGACCAGGCTTTTAGACTATTAGAACAGCTTAAGTAAAATTGTATAAGCTAAAGAGAGGAAAATTTATAATAATAAGCTTCTTTAAAATCTGCATAATATTAAAATCAAGGACAATTAGAATAATAAATTAAATTATTAAAGGATTAAAATGAATAACAGATATTAAAACTAAGAAAAAGCTACGAAGATGAAATTTAAAGTTTAACATTTCAGCTAAAAAACCAGTATAATGATTACAGTCTTTTATAATAATAATTAGAGAAATACTAAAACATAAACTAGAAACTAAGTTTATAAGTAAATACTCCAGACAGTAGTATCGCATACTTCAAGGAGATACTAGACGAAATAAAAACAGCTCTATAGCCTTTATACTACATGTTTATAGATAATTAATCAGAAATAATAGACTAAATATCAGCAAAACGTTAAGACATATACAAAAAACACAATCATTAAATCTGAAAGCAATATTCAGAGGTAATTTTCATAGCATGTTTAATGAGTGACTACATAAATCAGTTAAACTCCGATAAGGAATGACTGGTGGAAAGACTTACAGAGTTCGGAGCAGAAAATGAACACTTAAAATCAAGTCTTACGTCCAGATAGTCAGATTATGATCAAATTCCTTATAATGCGAGATATGCATAGTTTAACTAATTTTAAATATGGATCCAGGACTCGAAGATTTTCTAGAAAGAGTTGAGGAAGTTACATAGGAAGTACAAGGAATCATAAGTGGGAAAATTGATGTATAGAAATCCATTCAAAGGGAATAATACAAAAAAAGAAAAGAAGAAGAAAAAATAAAAGCAGAAGAATAAAAGAAACTAATGGGAAATGAGGGAAAAGGAATACATTTTGATAAATATTAAAGATACTGTGAAAAATGCTGTGTGGAGTTTGAAATTGACATAGAGAAGTGCTCAAGATGTGGATCAGATACTATAACAAATGAGCAACGTAGAGAATACCTTACATAATAAGTAGAAAAACTGAAAAAGGAAAGAATTATAAAGTAGCAAAGGAAAGTAAGGTGGGAAAACTGGAAGAAAACTCAAGCTATGTTGTACAGAAAAACTGCTACAAACTATAAAAAGTGGGATTATTTCGAAGATGATGATGAGGAAGAAAAAGAGGAAGATTTTGTACCCCCATCTGATGATCCTAATTTTAGAGCTTTAGAACAAGACATAAAGGAAAGAGCCGAAAGGAGAAAAAGAGATAAACAAATTGCAGAGGAATTAAAGACTCAAGGGAATCAATTCTTTTAATAGGGGAAATTCAGGAACGCCTTAAAAAAGTACGAAGAAGCTTTGTCACATAAGAAAGATTTCTTAGTTTTATACACAAACTGTGCAATCGCTAGAATAAAGATAGAAGATTACGAAAATGCGATTTCAGATTGTGACAGGGTTCTGGAGTACTGCGAAGTGTTTGAGGACGGTTATAATAAATCTAAGTAAGTATGCTTTAAAGCTTTGACTAGAAGGGCAATGGCGCATAGAGCACTCGGAAATTTTACACAAGCATGCAGTGATTTAGAGTAAGCATTAGACTTACAGGATAATAAGGAAGCAGAGGCATTGCTGAAACGATGCTAATAAGATTACTAAATTTCTGGAGACAGTAACGCTAGTGTTTTAGAGTTGATTGAAAATGCAGAGTAGATTATCAAAATGTTAGAAAGTGAGGAATAGGTTGCGGAGTTTATACAGAATAATGGATACACTAGGATTATTTAACAAATATATGAAGCAAAGGACTTAGAAGCTGTTAAAATTTTGAAGTTTTTGTGTAGTAAGTATGATCAGTATAATTATCTTGCACCACTTGCAAAGCCTGTGTATGATAGGAGAAGAATTGGAGCATTGGTGTTACTACTGACTATATAAGAAAACTAAGAAAATACAGAGTTTTGTAAGGATTTGATATAAATTCTTAGTTATATGGCAGAGAACACTGAAATAAGGGATGAAATTGTAACTCACTCAGGAACTACTAAAGGTACTAGATTTTGTAAGTTAGTCATGAAAATCTTCATATAATTTGGATAAAGAGAGATTGAAGGACCAGTCATGAATATTCTAGAGTACTTATTAACACTAATGTCCAATCTTTGCTTGTCTTAATACAAATCAGCTGTGAAATAAGACCCTAATCCTGGAAATTTCAAAGATATTACTCGGTATAACTGAGCAGAAATACACGCTATAATAATGAACTGTCTTCAATTATAATAACTACAGCATGAAGTAATTGGATACTTTTGCAATATAACAACATCAGAATAGTGCAAACAAAAGTTATTGGAAGACCCAGAAATGCTTAATCTTACTCTACACATTTTACTAGATACTACCAATTCTTTAGTCCTAGAAAAGGGACTAGGCCTATATGTTAATCTTTTAACATCCCCTCCAGATCCTTCAAGAGAAGTATTTGATTAATCCTTCTCATTCCTTTAACGTACTTTCAGTTTTACTAAATCAACAGATCTCATAATAATCAGAAGCTTTATACTACTAACACGATTATCTCTCAGAAGTGCAGAACATCATGAATAAATAGCAAGTGATCCTTTCATATCGGAAGCTATAATACTAGGATTGAATAAACCTGAAATCATACACAGCAGTATTAAGATAATGGCTGCAATTATCCCTTCTAGTGCACAATTTGCAGATAAAATACCAATTGAGCCAATCTTAAATACAGCTTAGACCTGGTTTTAAGATTTTATCGATAATAATAATGGCCATGATCGATGCTCAAACTTAGCATTGTTAATAGGCAAAATAGGAGAGACTCTACAGGAGAAATAAAGCCAATTCAAACCAATCATTGCGAAATTATTACAAATTGTTAAGGATAAACATGGACAAGCAAGAAAAAACAGTGCTGTATGTCTCGCGAAGCTTTCAAAAACTTAAGAGAATATACAAGAGTTACGGGATTTGCACGGTATTGAAGTTTTGCAAAGTATAGCTAATTATGTTATTTAGTTTGATTTATTTGTTCCTCTGTCATTCCTGCTATTAGTTTCATTGCTAATGTCGGTGTGAATAAGTTTTTCCATGTTGTAAATGCATAAAATGGTAGAAAAACCACTGTTGTGCACAGTCCTAACGCGGTTCAAAATGTTCCATGTGACAAGAAATCGAAGGTGTTGTAAGATAAATGGGAAATTTCTAATAAATCGTAAATAAACATAAAAATAGGGCAGTATAAAAGCACTCCTAATCCCCAAATGACTACATGCGAAATCCAAGTCCAGTATTACAATCTAAAAATTAGAATAAGATTTACAACAGCTATAACAGAAGAATACATACACACACTTATTCCCCATAGCCCTTCTACTTATCCTGATCCATTTAATGGAGTCTTTCTATATATTTCTAAAGTAAAAGCAAAGATCAGAAAGGAGGATATGAGCCCATATACCAGCACAATCCAAAATCTTCCAATAGTTAGAGGTTTGGACATCTTTAGCTCGTAATACAACTAAGGCCAGTACTTCTTACTAAGCGGCTCGTGGTGATAATTAACATCTTACTCTGTCAAGCTGTACATCAGTATCCCAGCCGCAGTTATAATCATGTTATATACTAGCAAGTACCAATCATCCCATATAGTTTGTCCACTGAACCCAGATAAAAATGCATAGTAAAATTGCATGATAGTAAAAATGATATTCTTAAAGAAAAAGTATAGGATAAAGAAGCTCCCCCTGATAATATTCCATCTCCCGTGCACAAAAAAAAGGTATCTTAATTGCTTAAACTTACTAATAGCAAAATCACTACTAGCAGCTGCCTAAAATCCCTCTTTTCCGTAAAGTCCTATACCAACATGAGCAGTTTAAAGCATAGTAACATCATTTCCCCCGTCTCCTATAGCAGCAGTTGGGGAATCAGGCTTAATCTCCTATACAAACTCAACGACTTCTGCCTTTTACTTAGGATTTGCCCTGCAGCATATAACAGAACTGCACTTCAATAAAAACTCCTTTAAAATCTCCTTTTACTCAATAGCAAAAATTAATGCATCTCCTTCAATAATAAGCGAGGCATTATTAGTACTTGGCATATTTTATTACTCTAATTTAAGTTAATCATAGACAGTTTCTTTGTCGCCTGCCTTTATTAACACTTTTTCGGTTTATTAGTTTATAAGATTACAGGAATATGCTATATTCATAGCTGTTTCTAGCTTGTCACCTGTAAGCATTCACACTTAAATTCCAGATTTTTTGAATTCCTTGATAGCCTATGGCACTTTGTCTTATAGCTTGTCTTCTAGAGCTGTGCATCCTAAAAGACATAAGTTTTACTCTATTTCATCCGCTAATTGTTCAAGTTGATAGCTTTTGTTTTCATCAACTGACAAAAGAACCTTTTAGTAGTTGTTGTTTCATTCGTTGTATTCGTAACTTGGGATTATTTTAAAGGCAACTACTAGTGTTCTTAGGCCCTGGTATGAAAGCTAATTAAGAGCATTTGTGGTTTGGTTCTTAAATGCTTCAGATTCTAGTCTAGGGTAAATTACATCATCCGCCCCCTTTATATATAGTCTTATACTGCTATCATCGGGATCTCTTACAATAACAGACATTCTTTTTCTCTCTGAAGTGAATTCTAGTATATTCAAGATCTCAAATTCCTTTATTTCTCCTCTTATATCAGCTAAAATTGCATGGCTTAGTCTTTAAATGAAAACAAATCCTAGATCACGGGAAGCTTCAGTTAAAGTTACTTCATCTGGGGAAGAGCCTTGATAAACTATGGACTCATAGTCATATTTAGTACTTTCACTTACATTTTCAGTAACTATCTCATTACATAATATAATCGCCTTATAGAATTCAATAATATACTCATTTTACAAGTGCATAGTAAAATCTTCGTACTTTGTAAGTGTATTTTAAGTAGAAAATTGGTCTCTTTATAATTCTTGTTAAATATTGCTTAAAGGCTGCATTATTGGTTAATCTGAATATTTTCTTTAAATGTTAGTTTATTACGTATGCGAATCCTCATCTGAAACAAATTCTTCTATCGTAACTTCTGGTGAGTACAAGTATCCCCCTATACAGCAGCCCTTAAATTCCATTATATTCGAGGTCAAAGTGCCTGTTTTATCGCAGAAAAGATACTATATAAGTCCAAGTTCTTCCTGTATATTTAAAGCTTGTACTTTAGCAGGTAGATCTAACTCCTCTCCATATAATTTAACATCTCATTCAATAAACCAAGACTAAACAAATCTAACCATCTCTAAACTTACCATCAGGGATATGGGAATTAAAGTGTTTAGAAGAATAAAGAAAGTTGCATAGTGAAGTGATCCTATTGCAATTACATTATCAAATTCATATTCATCCCACAAATAGCTTTAATCATCAGTTTCTGAGTAGAAATTAGCTGCCATAGCAGCTAAAAATATGCAAATTAACGTTTAAATGATAAACTCAATCAACACAATATGGTTTAAAATCGTCTCATACCGTGATCGTTTAAAAGGAGTACTCGACTAATTCATCATTAATTTAGAAAACTATCCTGCATATATAACTACTCCAATAACTCAGTCCGTATTGCATAGATTTGAGCCTCTTAGCAACAACATTTTAGAGCTAAGATGATAATTTTCTTACTAACCAAAACTCAGAACTCCGTCAAAGTGGTTAATTCTATAATCAGGCCAATTACATTATATAACCATTTCCTCGTCACTTAATGTGATATTACCTTGATTCACAATTTGCAACGTCTGTAAAATGGCTTACTTTGTTTTTAAATTACGCTCTCCATCAAGATTTGCAGTTTGTATCTTACATGAGCCGTTAGTTTCACTGCTTGCTAGAATAAGTAAATCAGCTGGAAATTCTTAGCCTTTTTTTACCTTTAAAATATTTCCTACTTATATATCCTTTCATAAAATCTCTACTCATTCTCTTCCATTCCATATACAAGCACTAGAATTGTTCACAATTTTATCATTTTTTCTTCGTTTCTAAATAAAATTTACCCAATCTTCCAGTCCTTCCTTAAGTACAGAAACAGCTATGACAAAAATTAGAGGCATTCAAGTAGTCGCTGGGTGTAAAGGTGTTATTACCTCAAAGGATTAAAGAACAGCAGTTATTAAGAAATAAACATTAGCCAGCTGTCTGAATTAGTAGAAGATGCTCTTTGGAAGAAAACTAGTATAAGAGTATTTAGTTGTTTTGATAAAATTAGTTGGATACTTAAATTATGAGTTTTTGTCTTACGGGTTGAGATAGATTGTATAGTTTTCTTAATTAACCATTTTATTAAAAGTTACCAATCCTCATCGTAGATAAATCTATCCTCAAACTTATCATGATATCTTCTTACAAGTCTGATTTCAGGATAGGGGAATACTAAGTACTGTCTTATCTTGCCTTGCCTCTTTTCCAGAACATTTCGAGAATTGTTGTACATTTTCCAATCTTCAAACTGTTTTTTAATTTTCTCAAATTCCTCCATGGCACTTTGATACTGATTATTTTTGATAGTTTGATAAATATCATCTATTTAACTTAATTATTCAAATAGGGTCTACTCTATTTATTTATCAACTTCTTCATTTTACAGTTAATCATGCTCTAAAATCTTAATGCCTTGAACTCTGTAATGAACTAAGTAATATAGAATATATCTTACTTCACTACTCCAATGAAAGAAAAGTGCACCAAAGTACTCCTTTAGGATGAAATTGTTAATTAGATATGCTCTAGATTGCCCTGTTATCATATGATAAGTATTATAAATTAATCAAAGCCCTCTAGATACATTAAACGAGTTTTCACTTTTTATTACCATTTGCATAGCCGAGTTAAACAAATTATAATCAAAAGTAGAGGGAAGACGGCCAGTGAACTAATAAAGGCTTTAAAATCACTTTTCAATAATCTATATAGACTCTTCAACAATTTCATAGTCATATACGTTAGTCTTATTCAGCAGAATTCTTAAAAACGGTGTTACTAGCTTAGAATTCAACAACAATGCAATAGAGCAACTGATCAATGCATCAGGGTAGTACTTTATAGTTCTTTCTTTCATCTCTAGTAAAAAGGTTTTAATGATTATATAATACCCTGGGATCTAGCTCCACGGTACATCAGTTTTGACAAATCTACGAAAAATATGCATAGCCCATCGTTTTACAAATTTAAAGTAAGCATTTTTCCTTCTAGCAATATGCTCCTACCACTACTTATGCTGTATTCATTACTAAACAATAGATTCACTATGTGGTTAAGGCAGCTGGTTATGGAAAAACTTATCCCAACTTAAAATAGGAAGCAAATCAGTCTCAGTGTCCTATTTATCCAGATCCCCTTCAGCATTACGCCACTCAGGTATTCCATCAAATGACTTTTGCTTTAAGCATTCTAATAACTTTTCTTTGAAACCCACAATTCTAAAATAAGCCATTGCTAGGAAAGATCCGATAAATTTGTGCACGTTTTTATGGCCTCCTCTGTAGTTCATTTTTCTAAGTGTTGTAACAAAGGCGACGTGGAGGAATTCTTGGTATCTTTGGGCAACTCGAAACTTCTCTGTACTGTTTTCTTGCACTTGAGACTAAATCATTAAGTGGCCTAAGTCAAACTCTCCTCGCTGTATTAATTTAGTTAGACATTTGTAGTAGTATGGGCGGAAATCGAATTAAATGATATCTATATGTGTTATTAAGTACTCAGCTAGCTCTAAAATAGCGTTTTGTGTATAGACTAAGGAATTATTGTCGTTGTACAGGAAAATAGGGATTTTGCTGTCCTAAGGTTGTCGCATTAAAGTAATTATTTTCTTAATAGTTACTACATGATTATCAAACTCCTCGAAGTTTATGCCAATTTAGCTAGTGGTTAATGGACGGTGATGCTTGAACGTTTATAGTCTTTCAATTAAAGATATTAATTGTCTTATAACCTAAGGCAGTTTTAAGTCTTTTTTAAACCAGCGGCTTTTAGGCTTATTTTCATTCGAAAGGGGAGGAGACTAGATCTTGTATCCTTGCTCCGTATTAACTCCATTTATCATCTAATACACATACGGTAAATTCTCTAACAACACTCCTCCCTTTACCTTTCCGATCCTTCTGCCTTTGTTATACAAGATCTCTTTAAACTCTTTATAAATCACTGTGTTTCTCAAGGGATGCGTTCTTATATTATCAACCAGTGTCGGCTTACTTGATATTGAAATCAGACTTGACTCCCTATGGTATATATTGTCCTCATCTTTCTACAACAACCTTGGAAGTCCAATTCAGCACTCCCCCCTCAGCTTTCTTATACCATGACCATGAGACCATAGCCTTACTTACAATGACCCATATCTCACTGTGTTTATAGTAGAATTTACATTTAGACGAGGAATTTCATCTTCATACTCTGAGCTCTCTTAAAAGTACCATCTAGTTGCCATTTACTACCAGGAATGTGGAGATTCTATTTTCATGTCAGATAAAAGACGTAAAGTTACGGAATAATACTCCTCATGCTCTTCCTGTAGCTTAAATTCTATCACCTCTGGGTTGATTTTCAATTAAGTAAGCTGTTTTATATCAATGTTCAAGCTGAGTCGTCCTAATTGCTTCGAGCCTTGATTAATTGCAAAGGACTGGAATATAGGTCCCATTGCCACTTTTAAAGCATTGAGCTTGATTTCTGAGATTTGTTTTAATCGGGTTGTTGAACAAATTTAAATGATAATTTTAGTTCTCCTAAGTCTTTCAATAGAGCAGTGATAGTCAAAACTTCAGCGGGTGGGCCATTTTGTTAGTTTTGTATCAGCATTATAACTTCCTACACAGGAAGTTATCTATCTGTCTCCAAAGCTCAAAATCAGTATACAGTCGGGCTAAGTAGAAATTACGATTTAATTACCCAAAAGTTAAAATTTTGTAAAATTAACGTCAAATATTAAAGATTCCAGACCTGGAGTATCAAGAGGAGATATGCTTAGTATATTTGATCTTTTGCCTTTGTTTGGACCGATACAACAACCCATTTTGATATAAAATTTAAATTTTGCCATGTAAGAAAGTAGCAATAAGCTTTAAAATTCAACTAATTACCTAACTAAATTCCTAAATACCTAGCCGACAATTCTTTCCCTAGACGATACTTAGTTAAGTTATCAACAGTTTCCCTATACATTCTTTTAATATCGAAATGATCATCAGAAATATTGGGCAACAAGCTGTTAATTTTTTCAATGACTACAGCTTCCTCCATATAGCTAGGTACCAAGAACGTGCAGTAACTAATAGTATAATCTCTTTCTTTAGTTGAAATTAATTCTAATACTGAATCAAAATACTTATCACAAAACTCTGCTAGTATATCTGTCTATCTGGCTCTGTTAAATCCTTGCATAGAATTTTCTTAAGAGTATCTAGACATTTCATCTCCTTTAGTCTTAAAATACTCAAACTTTTACCTTTTTACCTCAATATCAGGATAGGCAGCCTCACAGAACAACTTAGCCAATTATCCAATATCAGAATTATCCCTTTGCAGCTCACTTTCTAATAAGCTTTAGGCTGACATATCAATCTAGGCAAATCTTCTAATAACCCCCCATCTATCATTTTAAGATAACACGAAGTTGTTTATGCCTGTGTCATTACTTTAAACCCATTACACGGCCCTTTGAATATCGTCTTAGTGATACAAATACGGAATCACTCTTTTCTAGTAGATTAATGACTCATCTTAATTAGCTGCAGATTGCGCCTTACTTAAAACAATTTCAAAGATATCATGAGCCAATTGCTCCTTTTATTATGACTAAGGAATATAATTGTATAAAGCATCTAATCCTTCCTCTAGAACATAATTAGCAATATTTACATCGCTTTCATTAGGTAACTACTGCTTCATTAACTCAATATACTCAGCTGCTGATAATTTCAAATCTCTTACCATGTCCCAAAGAGCTCTCCATACAATTTACCTGGTAAGTGAGCTTTATATTCTAGTTAAACCTCCTTTAAGAGTATCTAATGAGTTTTAATCTAGCACAATCTTGCAATAATCCCAATCATCTACGTTTATAAGTACAGCACTTACGTTTTATAGGCCGTTAAATTCAGAAAATTCAGTTATTTCTTATGGATATACTAATATTGTTTCTCTTTTCAAAGAATTACAGTCTTGGTCATACACCTCTGCTATTATTTTATGATATCTCAGAGTTGGATGGTCTTAAGAGCAGGGAGATTGCCTTATCTTCAAACTACTCACATCCCCTTGATCATTTCTTACAATCTCAGCCTCTAGTTAATTCAGTCCTGCAGTTCTAATCCATCTATCAGCCCATTCTTATAAAGTGAACGGTAAGTCTCCTTCTTGCAATTACTCTTAAATTTTATCAATCAAATCTTGAAAAGTTGAATTAGCAAATCCGAACTGTCGCATATAGGCCTGTAAGGCTTGTCTGAATTTTAAATCTCCTACTAAGAAGTACAGTTGCTTCAGTACTGCTGAACCTTTAGCATATGAAATTCCATCAAAATTAGTTTCTGTTTCTCCTGTGTTTTCAACTGGAGTGTATATTGGATGAGTTGTGCTAAGCTGGTCTGTTTCATAGCCCCAGCCTTTAAGTGACAAAAACTCGTTCCATACTTAAGGAAACTTGTCACCTTAGGTACTTTCCGTATTTAAATGAGACATAAAGGTAGCAAAACTCTCATTAAGCCAAAGATCATCCCACCATTTCATAGTTACTAGATTACCAAACCACATATGGCCCATTTCATGTAGGAAAGTATCACATACTCGGCATAGCTGGATTTAACTAGGAGGGTCTTTAAAGATGTATTAGTCACGGTATGTTACACAGCCTACGTTTTCCATAGCTCCAAAATTAAACTCAGGAACAAAGACTTGATCATACTTTGAGAAAGGATAATTAACATCGAAAAATTCATTGTAGAACTTCAATCCCTTAACCGTCCATTCTAGATACCGCTCAGGCACTAAGTACTC